>NW_026506480.1:0-24547 GCF_026875155.1 Cherax quadricarinatus
CTAGACGAACGGGGATTTTTTTTATTTTTGAAAATTTAATTTTTTTTTGTTTCTCCACGGCTACATTGTATCTTCCCAAGTCAAAAGGCTTCGAGGCCTACTTCACCAGCCTATCTTACTTCATCACGAAACTGGTGGGGCCAGAGTCCACATACATTACACAATGCTTGTTGTTGTGGAGGGGAAGATGCTTGTGTCCTGAAAGTGGATGGTAGGGAGAGAGTGGAATCTTGGTAGGGGACGGCCTTTGGTGTGGCTTCAATAAAAAGAGTTTTCCCTCTCCCTGTCACTTGGGGCTTGGAATTAAACGAGGCGAGCATGCTTTTTAAAAACCCGGCGCTGCCTAGTCCCGGGCGGGGGAATTTCCCCGTAAACCAGCTTCTTTGCTGAAGATTCCTTTTGACTTATTTGGGAATTTTCTTTTCTTTAAGGTTCACCACTTTACAGAGTTAATTATTTACAATTAACATGAAATATAGTGACTTAGATGTACATCATGTTGGGTGATCTATTGTTGATTATGTTGTGTTTAGTAGTGGTGCTTGTGTTTTAAGTGATGTTTGTGTGTGGAAGTGATGTTGTGACTAGTGAGTTTGAGTGTGTAGTTATGTTTGTGATAGTGATGTTGGTGTGGTAGTTATGTTTGTGACTAGATGTTGCGTGTGGAGTTATGTTTGTGACTGTGATGTCGTGGGAAGATAATTATGTGTGCTAGTAAGTTATTGATTTCTAGAGACTTTTGGACTGTGTTTTTTTAGTATGTCTTGTATGGGTAATTTCTTTGTGGGTTGTTCTGGCTGGTCATTGTTCTTTAAGTGGTTAAGGATTCTGAGAAGTACTAGCATATGTTATTATGATGTATCTGGTGGTGCAGAGTCTCGTACTTGTAAATGTTTTGTTGATATGACGTGGGTAGTATGTTTTTGTGTCTGGTAAGTTGGATGTGGGAGGAGTGTGTTTGGTTGGGGTATGAGTTTGCCGTTGTGTGATGTTTGTAGATGGGAGAGTGTTTTGTGTTTAGTGATTGGATTAAAGAGTGTCGGGGCATTGCTTTGTGAAGTGGCGTGTGTCGGGTAGGATGTTTGCCTGTGGTGTTCTTTGCTGGGAAAGGATGGTCTTTTGGTTATCTTGGTTTCTTTCTTGTTGGTAATGTGTAGGGAGTGTTATTTGTGGTAGTGATATTTGTGAATAGTAGTGAGTTAAAGTGTACTTGTGTGGGTGATGTTTGTGTGAGTGATGTTGTGTATGGGGTAGTGATGTTGTGTGTAGTTGATGTTTGTGTGGGGGTTTTGATGTTTGTTGACGTAGTGATGTTTGTGTGTGGTAGTGATGTTTGTGTTAGTGATGTGTTGTGTGTGGGGTAGTGATGTTGTGTTGTGAGTTTCGTGTGGTAGTGATGTTTGTGTGCGGTAGTGATTTTTGTGTGGCGTTGGCAAGTGACTGTTTGTGGTAGATGATGTTTGTTTTGTGGTAGTGATGTTTTGTGCTGCGGTAGTGATGCTTCTGGGGGGTTGTGATTTTTGTGTGTGGTATTGATGTTTGTGTGGTGGTAGTGATGTTTGTGTGTGTGGTAGTGATGTTTGTGCGTGGGGTAGTGATTTTTGTGTGTGGTAGTGATGTTGTGTGTGTGGGGTAGTGATGTTGTTGTGTGGTAGTGATGTTTGTGTGTGTGGTAGTGATTTTTTGTGTTGGTAGTGATGTTTTGTGTGTGGTAGTGATGTTTGTGTTTGGGGTAGTGATGTTTGTGTGTGTGGTAAGTGATGTTTGTGCGTGGGTAGTGATGTTTGTGCGTGTGGGTAGTGATGCTTGTGTGTGGGGGTAGTGTTTGTTTGTGCGTGTGGTAGTGATGCTTGTGCGGGTTTGGTAGTTTGTGTGTGGTAGTGATGTGTGTGTGTTAGTGAGTTGTGGTGTGAGTAGTTATGTTTTGTGTATGGTAGCGATGCTTATGTGTGTGGTAGCGATGTTTTGTGTGGGTATTTGTTTGCTTGTGTGTGTGGTAGTGATGCTTGTGTGTGTGTGGTAGTGATGTTTGTGTGTGTGGTAGTGGGTTTGTGTGTGGGTAGTGATGTTTGTGTGTGGGGGTAGTGATGTTTGTGTGTGTGGTAGTGATTTTTGTGTGGGGTAGTGATGTTTTTGTGGGTAGTGATGTTTGTGTGTGTGGTAGTGATGCTTGTGTGTGGTAGTGATGCTGTGTGTGTGGTAGTGATTTTTGTGTGTGTGGTAGTGAATGCTTTGTGTGTGTGGTAGTGATGCTTGTGTGGGGTGGTAGTGATGCTTGTGTGTGGGTTTAGTGATGTTGTGTGTGTGGTAGTGATTGTATTCAGTTTTGTGTGTGGGGTAGTGACGTTTGTGGTGTGATAGTTATGCTTGTGCTGGTAGCGATGCTTTTGTGTGTGGTAGCGATGCTTTGTGTGTAGGGTAGTGATGCTTTGTGTGTGTGGTAGTGATGCTTGCTGGTGTGGTAGTGATGCTTGTGTGTGGGTAGCGTGCTTGTGTGTGTGGTAGTGATGTTTTGTGTGTGGGGAAGTGATGTTTGTGTGTGTTGTAGTGATTCTTGTGTGGTGGTAGTGATGCTTGTGCGTGGTAGTGATGCTTGTGTGTGGTAGTGATGCTTGTGTGTGTGGCAGTGATGCTTGTGTGTGTGGTAGTGATGTTTTGTGTATGTGGCAGTGATGCTTGTGTGTGGTAGTGATGCTTGTGTGTGTGGCAGTGATGCTTGTGTGTGTGGTAGTGATGCTTGTGCCTGTGGCAGTGATGCTTGTGTGTGTGGTAGTGATGCTTGTGTGTGTGGTAGTGATGGTTGTTTTTGTGGTAGTGATGCTTGTGTGTGGCAGTGATGCTTGTGCGTGTGGCAGTGATGCTTGTGCGGTGTGGTAGTGATGCTTTCGTTGTGGCAGTGATGCTTGTGTGTGTGGCAGTGATGCTTGTGTGTGTGGTAGTGATGCTTGTGGTGTGGCAGTGATGCTTGTGTGTGTGGCAGTGATGCTTGTGTGTGTGGTCAGTGATGCGTTGTGTGTGTGGTAGTGATGCTTGTGCGTGTGGTAGTGAGGGCTTGTGTGTGTGGAGTGATGCTTGTGTGTGTGGCAGCGATGCTTGTGCGTGTGGCAGTGATGCTTGTGTGTGTGGGTGCGATGCTTTTTGTGTGTGGCAGTGGATGCTTGTGTGTGTGTGGCAGTGATGCTTGTGTGTGTGGAGTGATGCTTGTGTGTGTGGAGTGATGCTTGTGTGTGTGGCAGTGATGCTTGTGTGTGTGGCAGTGATGCTTGTGCGTGTGGTAGTGATGCTTGTGCGTGTGGTAGCGATGCTTGTGCGTGTGGTAGTGATGCTTGGTGTGTGGTAGTGATGCTTGTGCTGTGGTCGATGCTTTGTGGGGGCAGTGATGCTTGGTGGGGTGTGTGTGCTTGTAGTGATGCTTGTGCGTGTGGTAGTGATGCTTGTGCGTGTGGTAGTGATGCTTGTGTGTGTGGTAGTGATGCTTGTGTGTGTGGTAGTGATGCTTGTGTGTGTGGTAGTGATGCTTGTGTGTGTGGTAGCGATGCTCGTGTATGTGGCAGTGATGCTTGTGTGTGGTGAGTGATGCTTGTGTGTGTGGCAGTGATGCTGTGTGTGTGGCAGTGATGCTTGTGTGTGTGGCAGTGATGCTTGTGTGTGTGGTAGTGATGCTTGTGTGTGTGGTAGTGATTCTTGTGTGTGTGGCAGTGATGCTTGTGTGTGTGGTAGTGATGCTTGTGTGTGTGGCAGTGATGCTTGTGTGTGTGGTAGTGATGCTTGTGTGTGTGGCAGTGATGCTTGTGTGTGTGGCAGTGTGCTTGTGTGTGTGGCAGTGATGCTTGTGTGTGTGGCATTGATGCTTGTGTGTGTGGCAGTGATGCTTGTGTGTGTGGCAGTGATGCTTGTGTGTGTGGTAGTGATGCTTGTGTGTGTGGCAGTGATGCTTGTCTGTGTGGAGTGATGCTTGTGTGTGTGGCAGTGATGCTTGTGTGTGGTAGTGATGCTTGTGTGTGTGGTAGTGATGCTTGTGTGTGTGTAGTGATGCTTGTGTGTGTGGTCATGATGCTTGTGTGTGTAGCGATGCTTGTGTGTGTGGAGTGATGCTTGTGTGTGTGGCTAGTGATGCTTGTGTGTGTGGTAGTGATGCTTGTATGTGTGGTAGTGATGCTTGTGTGTGTGGTAGTGATGCTTTTTGTGTGGTATGATGCTTGTGTGTTGTGGTAGTGATGCTTGTATGTGTGGTACTGATGCTTGTGTGTGTGGTAAGTGATGCTTGTGTGTGTGGTAGTGATGCTTGTGTGTGTGGCAGTGATGCTTGTGTGTGTGGTAGTGATGCTTGTGTGTGTGGTAGTGATGCTTGTGATGTGTGGTACTGATGCTTGTATGTGTGGTTAGTGATGCTTGTGTGTGTGGAAGGGGGTAGAAAGAATAGCTTTTCCTGCTGTTTAGCAATAACATAGAAAATATCTGAACGTCCATATAATCATCTGAACAAGTATTCCAAGACGTTTATTTAATTTTTGAAAGTAAATACCCCCCCCCCCCCCAAAAAAAAAAAAAATCACTATTGTATAAGCCACAAAGCCGAGTCATCAGTGAGAGTTGAAAAGGTAGGGACATTAAGTTTCACAAAGTTTTAAAGAGTAAAATAAAAAACCCTTTTGGCTTCAAATGGGACATCATGAAAAATGTCTCTGGGTTCAGGTGCACCCACAAGTATGCAGTACCACACTTTGTAACTACTGAGGTGAATACTGTCAGAAATGACTGAAAATAAGTCCGCTCAGATAATGTTGACCATCGGATCGTGTCTGTCCGATGATCAGTCTGATAAACGCTTGTAATATTTTGCGTCTATTAGTGTTTCCTAGGAACTCTTAATTAACTGCCTCCTGCAAAATGATGTAGTATTTTTCTCTCTCTTAATTACTTTTTATGTACGAATCCTTGCTAAGACATTTGTGTACCCCCTCCCCCTATCCCTTTCACTATACCCCCCACCTCCCCATCCTATTCACTATACCCCTCCCCTCTCCCTATCACTATACCCCTCCCCTCTCCCTATTCACTATAACCCCCTCCCCTCTCCCTATTCACTATACCCCCTCCCCCTCTCCCTATTCACTATACCCCCCTCCCCCTCTCTCACTATTCACTATACCCCTCTCCCCTATTCACTATACCCCCCTCCCCGTATTCCCCCCCTCTCCTATTTACTATTCCCTCCCCTCTCCTATTCACTATACCCCCCCTCTCCTATTCACTATACCCTCCCCCCCCTATTCACTATACTCCCTCCCCCTATTCACTATACACCACTCCCCCCCCCCTATTATATAGGCCACAACCATCTTATGACTTTTTACCTCTGTTCCCGATTCATCTATCTCATTTATTCACTAACCCCTCCACCTACTAATATACCCCCCCCTCTTTTCATATTCCATCCTCTCCCTGATCAAAACCCATCCCTTGCCGAACGTCAAAAATAGACTCCCCTGTCCTATTATCTATACCCCCCACTTTTATTATATAATTTAAAATCTATGCTTTAATACCCCCTCACAGAGCAATGCAATCTCATCAAATTGTATTCTATAACCACCCATGGGGAACTCGTAGATACCCAACAATAACCTTTTCTTGGCAGTGATCGTTCCAGCCACTGTATCTCTGCCTTCTAGGTAATTTCTTCTGTTCGCTGTAGCAAACCGCAACCTCACGGAATACTACTACATTTTGCTTTGGGTTTACACACGTATTATTATCGTATTATTACTGCGAGCACTAAACACGTAGGTGTAAGACACCCACCCCGAGCACTCAAATTCAACCACATTGTAGTGTAAACACCATGGGCAGACAAGCTCCCACTAATCCGCTGAGATACCACGAATTGTCTCACAGGGTAGTCGATCCCTTCAAATTTAGTCACTTAGCCATTAGTACCCAAATTACTTATAATTTGTAATATTTTTCACATTAAGGAATCAAAACTAACACTGTAGTGCCCGAAATGCTATGTCTATGCCTTGTCGTTCTTGTGGTTACACTCTGTAATCGACAATTTTACTACATGTAAACCACAAAAATAACCAAATTCCTGTAAAACTCAGCATTGTAATCCTTATAAGAATAAACTTTGAATTTGAAAATATGTTAATCCCAAAGTTATCGGTACGTCTGGGTAAGTATCAACAGTACTTTAATAAATCGACTTAAAACGTAATAATAAAGGATGCATACAGTTGCATACAGTGCCGAGTGGAGGATTTTTTTTTTTTTATTTTATTTAAAACCAACAATAGACAATGAAAAAAAGGAAAAAAACCCTAAAGATGCAATAGAACAAACTAAAAAAGTTACATTTTGATATTAAAAACTTTAAACGAATAACATTAAATAAAACAAATTGCCACTATTACCTAAATAAAATCAGTACCGAAGTTTAAAAATTGTCCTATACTAGCTACATGTGGAAAAGTTAACTTTCGAAAAACTGCAAACCTATTTTTAACCTTCCTAAAATTAATTCCTTTTTTCTTAATTTACACTAAAATAAAAAAAACAAGTTACTTTCATTATGTCGTTACAGACTAAATTTCCTTCTGCTTGGACACGGAAAGAAATATGGGTAATTAACCATGATTTCAGAACAACCAGAAAAAGGCCTACACCGGGCCACCCCCCAGGGCCCCCCAGGGGGAAGAAACCCGGGCCACGGTCCCGCAGCTGCTCGCCGGTGTGCCATGTACATTCACATCTACCTAAATTAGTTTCGTCAACTTTTTTCAAAAAATCCCTACTAAAACATTCTACCCAATTTGATATAAAGAGCAGTTTGAATCAAAAAAATTTCCCACAATTACAAAATTTTACCCAAAACCTAGCCTAGTTTTCTCTGTATTATAAATGTTAATAAACAGAAAATTTTACCCATCCCTCTAACCATATTTGTTGGTGTACTAACAACTTGTATTACCATAAAGAAAAAAAAGAAAAAAAAAAAAAGGGGAAAAACCCACTCTTCCCTTTAAAATCAGATTCAATTTTAAACCATCAGTACAACATTAAATAATATAAAAAGATGTTGTCTAATTGAACACAACCCTTTCCACGCCCATTAAAAATTTCGTCACTCAACCCGAATAACTTCATCAATTCTTACAACTTAAAGGTTCGTAAAACTTTAAAAACCCCATAGAGCCACCTCTAGAAAAATTTAAAAAAAGAAAAAAATATCAAATAATAAAAACACCTATTTTTTTGGCACCAATAAATTGTGCTTAAAAAATCAGTGTAAATTAAACAAAACATAAAAACCCATTTTGACTTTTAAACTTGTATCAAAATCAAAAATGCGCATGAAAATATGTATTGAATATCATTAAAATTTTCAGGAAAACCTTAAGGTTTTTAAACAAAAGTAAACATAATAAAATTTACAATATATATATCTATATATTTTTAAATAATATTTTATATATATATATATATAATATAAAATATAACAAACATACATAAAATAAAAATAAAACATAATAAAAAACACACACACATACAAACACATATAATAACCATCACATACAAGTTATAAGTCGAAAATTTCCCAAATAAACTGTATTTATTTGAAACACTGGGAACAAATAATGTTAAAAAATTGCACCCCGACATCCCTCATATAACTTTTCATCAAATCATCACGCTACCCCCCATTCTGGGAAACCCAGCCCTTTCTCCCCCTTACCTCCCTTTCAACCCCGTAAACCCAAAAAAGTGAAATTCCTAAAAACCTCCCTTAAATCCCTCCCCATCTCCCCCCCCCCTCCTTATTTCCATTTTGTCTATAAAAAATTGTTGTTAATGCTTTAAATTTTTTTTTAACAGTTCGCTCCCTAACCCCAAGCATATAAATTTTAATCCGTAATTATTCCCACCGCATTCTCTACCATCGGGTTCACCCCCCCTATGTCAAAGTTTAAAAACCCTAACACACCCAACCCCCCCCCCTCCCACTAACCTTTTCCCTTACCCCCCAAAACCTTAATTCAAACTTCCAAAAATAAACAATGGAAACAGTCTCCCACCACCACAAGCCTTGCAACCCACCCCCCGTATTTTTAGGGAAAAAAAACCTTTCCCAGAGGGTAAGTCCCTGTAAAAATCTATACATTACTTCTCGACTTTGGGTTTTTTAAAAAGGAATTTTGTTCAAACGCCCCCAGATATTAGCCAATCTACACGGATAAACCCCCTTTTCTCCCACTCCCTTCCCTTCCACCCATAAAGGTTTCCCAATTTAAATGTAAAGGTTTCCTAGGTTTATGATGACCCGTAAAAAACCCTCACTTTAAAACCCCCCCCCCCCCCACCACCTTGCATATTGCGATTTATAATCCCCCTTCCCTCGCCCCCCCCCCGTTTAACTACTTTTCAAAAACACTCATAACCCTTTTTTCAACAGCTTAAGACCCAGCCCCCCCGGGCCAACCGGGAGGTGAAACCCGCTCTACCTAACCATTCGCTTCCAGTACCCAAATGAATTTTAAAAAGCGCTTTTGTAACCTTTGTATCTCACTAAAAAGTTGGATATATTGCGGGACATGCCAAAGTTTAATAAAAAGGACATTCGTTGTAATACTCTTGATGCAAGTTAGTGTGCAGCTCAAAACCACTGATGCGCTTCATACCCCATCTCAATACGCACTGAATTTTTTTGTTGTGCTAAATTTAATTTTACTTCAAAAACGATCCCACATATCTTTTTTTTAATTTTGGGCCACCTTTTTCCACCTTTTAACTACTTCACATTTCCCCCTTAAACCCTTCCCCCAAAACCCCTTAAATTCTTTTCCTTATTAATTTACTGCGAAGCCTTTTTAAAAAATTTACTAACTTTTCCCCCCGGGCAAATCCCTGTTACCACTTACTAAAATCGTGTGTCATCAAAATTCCCAAAAAGCCAAACCCCCCCCCCCCTTTTGTCCCAACCCCTTTCTGCCAAAAACCCTTTAATTTTTCTATAAAAAAGGGTCCGAAACACGCAAAAAAAAATTGGAAAGGGGACAACTTTAGTAGACCCCCTCTCTGAATTTTTTTTCCCTAACCTTCCCTTTTTCCTGCACCCCCAGGGTGCATCTGATACATTAATTTGGCCCCTGTATAAATTTTCCCCCCCAAACCCCTGCCATCTCATAATTTCCATAACGCTTCCCTTCTACACTTTATAGCCGCTCCCCAAACTAAGCCAAACCCCCCCCCCCCTTTCCCCAATTTTTTTTTCTTCAATAAAAATTTTAAACAAACCATGCCCCTCTACATAGACCTTCCCGGGACCCCATATTGTCCCTTATCAATCCTTTACCCCCGGGCCTTTTTTATTTGTTATAAAATTCTTGCAAAAAATTTTTAATCACCAACCCAAAAAAAAAAACAACTGTTAAGGCTCACCTTTAGGCACTAGAAGACCCAGCCACCGCTGCTGTGCCCTAAAACCCGATTCCCCCCCTTTGGATTTTGATTTCTTACAAAATTCTTTTAAAAAAACGCCAATTTTTTGGGGATAAAAGTCACTGGGAATCCCTCAATTTGGGGCCTTTCCTAAATTTCGCCCCCCGGGTAAAGCTTCCCATGTCTGGGCCCCCGTTATCGGCCCTTTCCCAAAGAATCGATATGCTTGTCAAAATCACACTGCACAAACCTTCCCAAATTTACTGTAATGTATTTCCTTTTCCCACTTTGGGTTTTCAACTTAACCCAGATCAAAAACCCATCATACCTCAGCGTCCAACACCTGGGTCCATTTTTACCCCTTTCTCCTACCTGAACTTCAAACCCCCTTAACTCCATTCCTTTTCGACGTGTGTGTTTACTCCGCAACACCACGCCGAGGGCCCCCATCCCCCACAAAAACCTCCTCAAATCCCCCCCTTAAGCCCTTTCCCATTTTAAAACCCCTATTTTGTAATTCCGGATATTTTCCTTCAAAAATTTCAATTTCAAAAACAGGATAATTAGCATTAATTTTTGCATAACAGTCGCGCAACTGCCCCCCTAAATATTTTGAAAACGTATTTTAAAATGTTAAATCTCTTCCCTCGATTATAAAATTCCCTTTAAAAGTTTTTTGCTATTGTTTCCCCCATTAACCATGGAAAAATCCCCCGGTGTTCTACCCCCTAAACGATCCCACATAGTCCAAAAAACAAAAGACTTTCCTCTTCCTTTATTTAAATTTACTTCAAATTTTCCAAAAAGATGGACCCCCCCGAGGCACACCCTCATATCCACATCTTTTTCCATCCCCCTTTTAAACCGAAAAAAACACATTATCAATTAAACCCTCCGCAGTAAGCACAAGGGACTACATTCGGCCAACCTCGCCGCATAACTGTTTAATGAAGGTATGCTCTACAAACCCCCCCCCCCACCACATCCTTTAAAAACCCCCCCCGTCAATATACCCCAATTACCCAAACAAACCCCGCACCTCTGGGCTCCACACTTTTTCGACGTACAGCAATTCCAATCTCCGCCTTAATGGAGGATTATAGTTTTCAAACGTGTGATGTGTTTATTTTTCTTGGATTTCGCTTGTGGAGGGTCGTAAGCAGCGATTTCAGGAATCAACAAGTCGTGGTCTGGGTTTCGTCACGGTTGGTTAACTAAAAAACTCTTAACCTGGGGTGGCAAGCTTAAGTTATATGTCATTCCATGGGGACGTGTACTTTTCCAGTGGGACGTTATTAGCTCTGTGAAGACCTGTTTTGGGGCTCGCTGTGAATCTGACCAGGATGCCTCTCTTTTAGCAACTTTACCAGCAGCTGAAGAAAACTCAGATTTTCTAAGCTGGGGGATACGGGGATTAACGGAGGAGAACAAGAGGGTTTGATAACCCCTTTGTGAGTCCCCAGGGTTAAGGGGGACTTGGTATGGCCGGGCAACATGGGAAACCAAAATGAGGATCAAGAAAAACGGTTGGAGAGGAGAAAAAAACGAGAAACCAGAAGATTTCCTGGAAACCCAACCCATTCCGGATACCTGACAATGTGAGTGTTTTTTCTGGGAATGCCACAACGGCCCAAAGACGCATTGGGAGAGGAGTAGACATCCCTAGAAACCCCAACGAGACCCTCGAGAACGTTTGACGAATTCTAAGTGGGGAATGCTACCTGGCGAAAGTGGTGAACGGGGCACACGAGGACGACGCCAAAAAGGTAAAAACATGTTGTTTTTGGGGGGAGCCCAAATTTGGGACTGGTAGGGGATTCTTGAAGGTAGGGGGTAGGAGGCAGGAGGTGTTTTCCTGGGGCTGGGATGAAGGATATTTTTGCCGTCGGGTGACATCATGAGAGTAAAGGGGGAAATCCTTTTATCTGTCTCAGTGCTGGAGGCAAGATGTGGCAACGTAGGGGGTGAGGACCTGTTAGCAGGTATAGGCGAATAGAGAAATTAGGGGGAAGGGTGGGAAAAAGTCCTGTGGCATTTTGCCAAGGAGAGGGGTTGGAAAAAGAAAGGTTTTCCAGAGCAATTGGGGTCAATTGCTGGGTGGACAAATACTGTAAGGAAAAAGCGGTAACATTCATTGACAACTGGGGGTCTCTTCTTGGCAGAAATGACTTTTTTAGCCAGGGATGGGGTTCACTTTCTAGGTGTGGGGGGGGGCCTGGCCAACGCGTGGAGGGGGCTGTTAGGGCTTTTAAAATAGGATGTTAGTGGATGGGTTTTGACGGGGAAAACAGTGAGTTATGATCTAGGAGAACTAGTAATAGGCAAAATGAGGTGATATTGGAAAACCATGGACTAATTTTACAAGGACAGTAAAAGGTTTGTGGAATCGAAAGGAGCAGGAAGGGGAAAGACAGAGGAGGGGGCCCTTTTAAAAATATATTACCAAATGTCGCAGTGCAGGAATAAGGGACAGTTTAAGACATTGTAGTGCAGGAACATTGATGTTTCCTTAATGAGACGGGGTTTAAATTTAAAAAATCGGGACATGCTGCGGAATGTCACATTCAGGGTTTTAAATTGTTCCAAGTAGAAGAAGTGTCGGGAAGGGGGTGGGGGTGGCATTGTATGTCCGAGATCGCTTGAACTGTTGCATAAAACGGGTATTAAGTCTGAAGCAACACATACAGAGTCAGGATAGAATTTTCAGAGGGGCATGAAAAATTAATTTTAGGTGTGATATACCATCCCCCAAACTTAGATAGGGACCAGGAAAGACTACTATGGGAGGAAATTGTTAGGGCCACAAGGCACGATAATGTAGTATTCTAGGAGACTTTAACTTTAGTCATATTGATGGAATTTCTTGACTGGGAATTTAGAATCATACGACTTCTTAGAAGTAGTTCAGGATTGTTTTTTGAAGCAGTTTGTGACAGAACCTACAAGGGGTAATAACCTGCTTGACTTAGTTATGGCAAACAATGAATCCCTTGTTAATAATTTAGAAGTTTCAGAGAACCTGGGTGCTAGCGACCACAAATCAATTACATTTAGAATTGAATGGAAGTATGATAGTAGGGATAACTCAGTAACAGTCCCAGATTTTCGCTAGCAGATTACGATGGGCTTAGAGAACACTTATCATCTGTTGACTGGGGTAACGAAGAGAGCTATCAATATGACAGTTTTCTGAACACTATACATGAGGCTCAAAGAACGTTTATCCCATATAAAGAAATTAGATCAAATAGAAATGACCCAAATGGATGAATTAATAGGCTGAAATATCTACTAGGCATAAGAAAGGAATTTACAGGCGTATCAAAAGAGGTGAGGGTCATCTTATGAATCAGTATATTGACATTAAGAGGGACATTAAAAAGGGGATAAGAAAAGCTAAAAGGGACTATGGAATTAAAGTTGCTAGGGATTCTAAAACTAACCCAAAAAGTTTTTTCCAGGTATATAGAACAAAAGTTAGAGATAAGATAGGTCTCCTTAAAAATAACTGTGGGCATCTTACTGACAAAGAGAATGAAATGTGCTCGATTTTAAATAATTATTTTCTCTCGGTTTTTTTCACAGGAAGACATTAATAATATTCCAGTAATTAATTTTTATAGTGGGCCAGAAGAAGATAAATTATGTAACATCACAGCAACTAGTGAGATGGTTGTGAGGCAGATAGACAGACTGAAGCAAATTTAAATCACCGGGTCCTGATGAGGTTTTTTCAAGGTTTCTTAAGGAATGCAAAATGGAACTCTTTTGAACAATTAACTAATATTTTTAATTTATCTCTTCAAACAGGTGTAGTGTCTGATATGTGGAAGATGGCTAATGTAATTCCTATTTTTAAAACAGGGGACAAGTCGTTACCGTCAATTACCGCCCAATAAGCCTGACCTCAATTGTAGGCAAATTACTAGGGGGAAAATTATAGCTGAGTTTAAAAAAGGAACCCTTCTTTTTAAAAGCATAGTTAAATTAATGTTTCTCGCATGGAAAAAAGGGGGGCTGGTTTGGGTTAACAAATTTTATTAACTTTTTTCAAAAAAAAAAAGGGCTTTTGAGGCTTTTTGACCACGATAAAGAATTTGATATTATTTATTTTAGATTAGTAAGGTTTTTGTTAGGTTCCGCCCCTTAGACTGTTAAAAAAAAGTGGCACCCCTTTTGGTTTTGGGGGAAAATTTCTCTCGTGGATCGAGTCAGGGCCCCCCGGGGCCCAGGAAGCGAGTTTTGTCCTTTAAAAGGGGGTTAAAAGAATTTGGGGGACACTTATGCAACACAGGGGAAATTTTTCATTAAAGAAACGTTTCCCCACACAGTGGCTTCTCGGGCCAAATAACGGAAAAGGGGGGTTAAGGGAGTAGAAGTTTAAAGTAATCAGTCCCTCAACCGGGAAATTTCGAAGGTTCAGCCCATCACTTTTGTGGGAAGTGCACCCTTGGGCCAGAGGGGGGGCTTAATATTCCCGGTGGATGGTTAAAGCAGGGGAGGGGGGATCCAGGGGGACCTCCCACTTACACTGTGGCGGTCCCACTGTGTTCCCGCCCCTCCTCCGGCTTAAAACTCATTCCCCCCGAAATATATAAGCCCCCTTTTTGGGGCCCTTTTGCTGCCTTTCCTACAAGGTGAGGGGACTGAACACTTCGTTTCCCAGGTTGAGGGATGATTATTCAAAACTTTTTATCCCCTTACCCATTCTACTTTGTTTTGGGGACTGAGGAACCCAACTGTTTTGGCAAAAACGTTTTTTTAAATTTTAAAGATTCCCATGTTTTTGCATAATTTGTCTCAATTTCTTAAACTTACGGTTTTTAACCATTTATCACTTTAAAATGGGGTTAAACCGAGGGGGGAAATCTGTAAAAAAGGCTTTCCACGGGGTTTTGTTTTTGGGCCCCGTTTTTTGGGTTTATAATTTATATCAATGATTTTGGATGGGGGTTTTACTATTTGATAGGAGCAAATTCCCCGATGACCCCCAAAAGGGGGTTTACGAAAATTTTGATTCAAAGTAGATGTTATGGAACTTCAGGAGGTTTTAAAAACAAACTCTATTTTTCAAAAAAGTGGCAGTGGAGTTCAATTAGATAAATCCCAAGGTTTTCTAAAGCTTGGGGAGTGCCCAAAAACCCTAGTACTTATAGTTAAATGATGAAAAATTAAAGCCATACAGATTCCCAAAAAAGGGATTTGGGGGTTTTTGGTGAGCAGAAATTTAAAACCCAAAAGACGGGAAAACCCTAAGGTACGAAATTTAAGGAAATAGATTATTGGGATTTTTTTAAAGAAGTGAAACCCAACAGAAGCCCAAGAGGTCAAAATTTGGCAGTTTATACTCATTAGAAAGGGGCTCCCCTAGATTTTTGCGCTCAGTTTGGTCTCCATATTCGAATGAATACAAAAAATTAGGAAAGGAACAGTGAGAGGGGAAGACGATGTAATCAGCCCATCACCTTGTGTCGTAGAATTTGGGGTTGTCGTCCCTGGGCCCTGGGAAGTTCAGTTCCATAGTGGGAAAACTATCTGAAGTCAACGACAGTGGGGAAAGCCCTTAAAAATACTTTTCGGAAGGAGAGGTGAGAGTAGGGGTTTAGTGGGGAAATGTGACCACTGAGGCCCCATGCCCCTCTCGGGACCCCCCTTTCCCTCATTTAAAAAGCTTCCCCAAAGGTTTGTTTTCTGTACCAAGATGCCATGTGTTCCCGGTGTTGACAAGATGAACTCAAAATGGTTTACTACCGACGGTTTGGTTAGGAAAGGAAAAATTTATGCAAAAATTTGGGACAACTTTTTTCCAAAAACTTTTTCGTTTTACACAGTAGGCTTTTCAGTCGTTACAGAAAATAGGCGGGAAAACTTTTGAGATTTTGAAGACGATTTAAATTCAGTCCATCCCCCTTGTAGGGGTAAAATTTTAAAAAGGTTGTCGGTCCCTCGGCCGGGGAGAAGTTCATTTCCCATGTCGGGAAAACTATCTGAAGATCAAGGACAGTGGGGGGCCTTAAATACTGTGGAAGGAGGGGTTTGCAGAGTAGGGGTTTTGTGAGAATGGGGGACCACTGAGAGTTTATGTCCCTCTCAGACCCAAACCCTTTCCTCATTTTGAAAAGCTTGCCCAAAGGTGTTTTTTTGTCCAAGTTCCCATGTGTTGCGTTTTGACAAGATGAACATCAAAATGGTTACAATCCCAAGGTTGTTGGGAAAGGGAAAACCATATGCAAAAATTAGAAAACTTTTTTTCCGAAACGTTTCGCCTACACATTTAGGCTTCTTCAGTCGAAAACAAAAATACCCGGAACAGTGAGATGTAAAGACGATGTAATCAGCCCTTCCCCTTTGGTAGTCGTAGAATTTGAGGTTGTCGGGCCCCTGGGCCCTGGAAAAGGGTTCATTTCCCATAGTCGGGAAAACTTTCGGAAATCAAGCGACATTTGCGGAGATTTAAAATTTACTGTCGGAAGGAGAGGTGAGAGTAGTGGTAGTGAGAATGTGACCACTGAGGGGTCATGCCCCTCTCAGACCCAAACCCTTCTCACTTGAAAGCTTGCCCAAGGTGTTTTCTGTCCCAAAGATGCCATGTGTTGCAGTTTTCTGCCCAAGATGAACATAAAAATGGTATACAATACGACGGGTTTGGGTTAGGTAAGAAAATTTATGCAACAATTGGGAAAAACTTTTTTTCCGAAAGGTTTGGGCCTTTACACATTTGGGGCCTTCTTCAGTCGAATAAAAAAATATGGCAGGAACAGTAGAGAGGGTGAAGACGATGTAATCAGCCCAAATCCCCCTTGTAGTTTTAGAATTGAGGTTGTCGGGCCCTGGCTGGGGGAATTTTCATTTCCCAAATGGTCGGGAAAACTATCTGAAGATCAAGCGACGTCCCGGAGATTTAAAATTTACTGTGGGAAAGGGAGAGGGCAGGTAGTTTTCCCTCCCCTATTTTCTGTATTCGACTGAAAAAGGGTTTCTGTGTGGGCGAAACTTTTGGGAAAATAAAGTTGTCAAAGTTTGCATATTTTGTCTTCCCAAACAACCTGCCCGGTTTTGTTTTCCCCCTTTTTTTGATTTTCATCTTGTCGGGACACTGAAAACACTTTGGATCTTGGTACAGAAAACCCTTGGGAAGTTTTTTCAAGTGAAAAGGGGTTTTGGGATCTGAGAGGGACAGGGATCTTCCAGTGGTCCATTCCACCCCAAACTACTCTGCACCTCCTTCCGACATTTTTTAAAGTCTCCCCCAGGGTTCGCTTGATCTTCAGATATTTCCCTTTGGATTGGAACTAAAACTTCTCCGGGCCCCGGGGGGAAAGGGAAACGGGACAACCCCCCAAATTCTAACGACTCAAGGGGTTTTGTTGGATTTGTTTTTAATCTTTCAAAATCTCTACTTTTTCCTGCCTTTTTCTGTATTCGCTGAAAAGAACCCTACTGTGTAGGCGAAAACCCTTTTTCGGAAAAAAAAATTTTGCCCTTTGGGGTTTGCAAATGTGTTTTTACCCTAAAAAACCCTGTCGGTTTTGGGTATACCATTTTGATGTTCATTTGTCGGGCACTGCAAAAAATTGCATTTGGTACAGAAACCCCTTGGGGCAATTTTTTCCCAAGTGGGAGGGTTTTTGGATTGAGGGGGAAACATGATCTCTCAGGGGTTTAAACTTCTCATACCACTATTTCTGCACCTCCCCCTTCCCCGACAGTTTTTTAAAGTCTCCGCACGGGTCGTTTGATCTTCAGATAGTTCCTGACAAAGGAAACCCCCCCGAACTTCCCCCGGGCCCCGGAGGGACTGAAACCTCAAATTTACGACTAGGGGGGGTTGGGGAAACGGGATTAAATCGTCTTCCATCTCTATGTTCCTGCCTTTTTTTCTTTTAATTCGACGGGAAGGGAACCCTACTTTTGGGGAAAACGTTTCGGAAAAAAGTTTTTTAATTGTTCCTTTATGTGTCTTACCTAACAACCTGTCGGTTTTGTATACCTTTTTGATGTTCATTACAGAATGGAAAAATTCTTTAGAAAACATTCGGCGTAGGATGACAAAATTTTAATACATAGCATTAAAAATCTTCCTTATAAAAAAAAAAAAAAAGATTGAAGACTTTTAAAAAGTTCCATTCATTGTTGGGACAAAAGAATGGGGGGAGCCTGATGGGAAGTGTATAAGGGGAAAGTTAGGTTTTAAAAAAAGGGGGGATTTTAAAAAGGTTTTTGAGGATGTCTCTCCAAGAAAAAAAAACCCCGCAGAAATGGGTTTTAAAAAATAGAAAAGGGTTTAGATTTAAAAAGGACATAGGAAAAGTAGGGTTTGGAAAAAAAGGGTTTAGTTGATGAGTGGAACAGTCAAACCTTTTGGGGGTTTTTTGAGGCTGGGACTTTGGGTTTTTTTAAAATTTTAGGTTGGTAAGTACATGAGTGGGAGGGGTTGGTTTTGAGGGGGGACTTTCAATCGAGTTATTTCTTTGGGGGGGCATTGAAAATTGGGGGGGGCAAATGTTTTGTTAGTGGGTGAATTTTTAAGGACCTCCTAGTTTGGGCCAACAGGCCTCCCGCCGTGTTCCTCCTTTCTTTTTGTTCTTATTGGTTTTTTTATGAAAGAAAACTCTTTGCTGTTAAATTTTTTATATATTAAAGAGTATTGCCCAAGAACCCCCAATTTCCGTGTTCCGTAGCGGGGGCCATGCAAATGGTCATTTTCGCAAAAATTTTTATTTTTTTCTGATAATCACATTGGGGGATTACTGTAGGGAGACGCTGGAAACATTTAATTTTTACTTGGGCATAAAGAAAGCTATTTTGGTTTATAGTTGAGTTTTTAAATTTCAGCTTAAAGGGAAATTTTTGTTTTCATTGTTAGCAATTTGGGTTTTCCCCCGGTTTTATGAAATTACTTGTGACCCCCCGGGAAAAAGAATAGGGAAATTTTTAGCAAATTTTCAGTTAAAAATGTGCTGCGGGGGGGTATAAATCCTCTCGGGAGTATACCTTTAGGGTTCCCCCGTGGAAGTAGGTCCCAACCCCTGTTGTTATGTAAGGGCACATATGCAACCGTTAGGGATTTTATTTCGAAACGTTTTTTTACAAACAATAGGTTCTTTTAGTTTGAGTACAGAAAAGGGTTTTGATGAATGGTTTGAAAAAAAAAAAATGTTGAAGATTGAGACACTTATGCCGATATGGGGAAACTTTATTCAGGAAAAAGTTTCCCCCACGCCGTGGCTTCATAGTCCAATACAAAAAGGAAAAGGGGTAAGGAGAGGGGGGGAAAGAGGTAAAAGTCCCCCCAACCCGGGTCGATGTGTTTAAATCCATCAAAAATTTTTAGAAAGTAAATTTTACAAGATTGATGGGGCCCCGGGAAAACCCTCGACTCCAGGTTGGGGACTGTTACCCCATTTCCTCCTCTCCTTTCGCCTTCCTCTTTGTATTGGAATTTTTGAAGCCACTGGGGGGCGGAAAAAGTTTTCCCGAAAAAAGATTCCCATATGCTGCATAAGGGGGGGGTTTAAACTTCTACGAAAAGTGATAGAAGCAGAAAATTTAACATCAAAATTTTTTTTACAATCGACAGTTGTTAGGTAAGAAACATATGCAACACTTTGAAACTTTATTCCGAAAGTTTCGCCTACACAGTAGGTTCTTCGTCGAATACAGAAAGTAGGGAGGAAAAAGTGAGAGGGGAAAAAAGGATGTTTTCAGGCCATTTACCCCCTTTAAATCGTTAGAATTTTTAGGTTTTTCAGTCCTCGGCCCCGGAGAATTCAGGGTTTCCCTAGTCAGGAACATCTGAAGATCCCAAATGTCAGGCGGAGCTTAAAAACTTTTCGGAAAGGGGAGGGGTAGAGTGTAGTAGTATAGTGAGATTGTAAAACCCCTGAGGAGGGGCATGTCCCCTTTGGAACATGGGAAAATTGTCTAATGTTGATATTTTGAAAAACAAAATGGTATACAATACGACAGGGGTTTTTAGGTTTAAAACACTTATGCAAAAGTTAGACAACCTTTTTCCGAAAACGTTTCGCCTTCCCCAGTTGGGTTCTTCGTCGAATACAGAAAGGGAGGCAGGGAAAGTAGAGGAAGGGGAAAACGATGTAATCAAATCCTTCCCCTTTAAAATCGTTTTGAATTTTAGGTTTTTCAGTTCCCCCGGCCTGGGAGGGGAAAATCAGTTCCCTGGGGAGGAAAATATCTGAAGATCAAGCGAACGAAAGAAGAAAGTTTAGGTAAGATTTCCCAAAGGGATTAGGGGGAAGGCGGGGGAAAACGAAAAATTAGTGCTGGGGAGGATTGGTTTTAGTTGTAGAAATAGAGCCCGGGCTTAACCAGCAGTTAAATGGGGCGTGGGACCGACATTGAGAACCCATTAAAAGGGGTCTTCTGTTTGGGGCTCCGGTGGGGGAGTGGGGAAAGGTGGCAGGGCGATGAATTGTCAGGGTAAACACAGCTGCGTGGGATGCGAGGGGAGTGTAGAGGGGGGCTGTTTTGGGGGCATAGGGAGAGGGGCAGACTCAGGGCGTGTCGCTGACT
This sequence comes from Cherax quadricarinatus, assembly GCF_026875155.1. Lineage (NCBI taxonomy): Eukaryota > Metazoa > Arthropoda > Malacostraca > Decapoda > Parastacidae > Cherax > Cherax quadricarinatus. The sequence goes on from NW_026506480.1 coordinate 19,978, forward strand.
GATTTGCTTCAGGCTTTAGGTGAAGAGCTGGTTTGGGGAAGGGAGGGGTTTTGGGGAAAGGGGGTTGTGTGTTTGGCTACACCCTTCCCCTGGGGATGGAGCACTTTGAGTCTTTTGAAATCTCTCTTGGACATGTGGAAAAGTTTCTTTTTGAGGTTGGAAACAGGGTTTAGATTTTGTCACGAGGTTAAAATATGTTTTTTCAAAAAGGGAATTTTGGGGAGGTTTTGGTGCAGGTGTACTTTAAAAGCTCCTTCTTTCATTAAGGGGAGCCTTAAACAAACTGCGTCATTTCGGGTTGGGAAAGGGTTTGGGGGGGGTGTAGAAGGTTAGAGACCCATTAAAAGGGTTGGGGTTAGGTAACGGTTGCGTGTGGTTTTTCTTCGGATATACTTCGTCGTTGTCCCCAGGGTTGTTCACAAAAGTTTTGGTACTATTTCGTCTTCTTTACCCGTGTTTAGAGGGGGTGTTTTGGGCGGTTTTGATTTTTTGGGGTGGTGGGGGTGGTGAGAGGTGGCAGTTTGACGGTGGTTTTTTGGGTTTTGGGGGGTTTGAGTCTTTGGGCAGAAAATACGGTAGGAAACCCGGGGTTTTAGGTGAAGTTAAAAAATTTGGAAATTTGCTTTAGGAGGTCTTTTGATGGTGGCGAGTCTGGAAAGTTGAAGTTTGGTGTTTTTTAGGCGAAAACCCGTTCATTGATTGTGTGTTGAATGAGCCCCCGGGGGTTTTCAGCATTATTTAAAGGGGTGCATTTCATTACAGTATAGCACCCTTTGGGTGGAAAAGGCAGGAAGAGCAAAGGGGGGGACTGGTGGTTGGGGGATTTTTGTTGTGTGTTGAAGGGTTCGGTGGTATCGATTGAAAATTTTTTCAATGGGGGGTATGTTGGGGATTTAGGGTTGTTTTTCTTGGTTTTTTTCAATTTTATTTTTTTGAAGGACTTCTTTACGGGAGAAGGGGGATTTTGCTGGGAAAAGGGGGTGGTGAGTACCCTTCAGTTGAGGGGAGGTAGGAGAGGTAGTGGTAGTAGAACATTTCCCTTTAAAATCATGGCCCCTCTTTACCGCAGTTTGTGCAGTCCCTTTTTTCCCCTTTTAGAGGACAGGGCAGGCGTTGAGTGGTGATAGGAGTAGAGGGGCCAGATTGGGGGGAGGGGGGCGAAAAGGGGGGTTTTAGGGGACTTTGGAAAAAATATGATAGTAGGAGGGTGCTAGGCCGTTAGACAGTGCTCTAGTAGCCTTTTCCCATTTTTGGAGAGGTTAGCTTTTATCATTGTGAGGCCTTGGGGATTTTTTGGGGATATGTTTTAATCGACGCCCCGGTAATTTTTTTTCCCTCGATAGAGGTCTTAGGGGTCCCGGGGGATAATAAGTACGAGGTTTTTTCCGCCTTTGACGAAAAACGGAAAAGTTTCGCCCGCAAAAAAAAGGTTTATAAGGGGGATGGTGAACTTTCGGTCTTGAGGGTTTTCATAGAAGTGTCGGGTTTACTTTGTGGCTTTTTAATCGTCGGTTTCAGGGCGACGATGAAAAGAGGGCTTTCGTTTGGGTTTTATGGCCCGTAAATTTAACCCGTAGGCAAATCTTTACCGCGGGGGCAAGGGCAAAATTTAGTAGACATTTATTACTCCCGGGTTTGGTTTTATCCTTTAAAGGTTTTTCAAACATTTATGAGGAGTAAGTAGGCGTGGTCCCTTTACTATAGGTTTCCCCCCCCCGCGAGGATCGAAGGAACACTTCTTGGGTGAGGAGCGACGTTTTCTTACGGGTGATGTGTTTGGAGTGAAGATCAAGCGACAGTGCGGAGACTTAAAAAACTGGGGGGAAGGAGAGGTGCAGGGGGAGTGGGGTAGTAGTGTGTAGGGAGTAGTAGTTTTGGGGCCAATGAGAGGTCATGTCCCTCTCAGATCCCAAAAAAATTTCCCCACTTTAAAAGGGTTGTCCCCCAAAGGGGTTTTTTGGGACCAAGATGCCCCCGTGTTTTCGTGTTGACAAGACCCTTTCGGTTTTAGGGAAACGTTTCGGGGGGAAAGTTGTCAACTGTTGCATATGTTTTCTTTCCTAACAACCTGTCGGGATTGTATACCCCTTTTCATGTTTTATTTGTCGACACTGCAACACTGGCATCTTTGGGACAGAAAACCCTTGGGGCAAGCTTTTCAAGTGAGAAGTTTTTGGATCTGGGAGGGACATTTAACCCCTCAAATGGCCCCTCACCCACTTCTATATTTCTACACTACCCTGCACCTCTCCTTCCGACATTTTTAAAATCTCCGCAATGTCGCTTTTTCTTCAGATGTTCCCGGGCCCTTTGGGAAATGGGAATTCTCCAGGCCCCCGGGGCTGAAACCCCCAATTCTAAGACTTTTTGGGTGTTTGGGCTGATTTTTATCGTCTTCACATCTCTACTGTTCCCGGAAAACCCTTTCTGTATTCGACCCGAAAAAGCCTACGTGGGAAAGGGGGAACGTTTTTGGAATAAAGGTTTTCAAAAAGTTGCATATGGTTGCCTTTTGTGTTTAAACCAACAACCTGTCGGTATTTTTTTACCATTTTTACTTCATTGTTCCCGACACGGAAAAACCCTTTGGGATCTTGGTTCAGAAAACACCTTGGACAAGCTTTTCAAGTGGAAGTGTTTGGGTCTGGAGGGGACATGCTCTCGTGGTTCCCAAATTTTTTAAATTACTACTACTATACATTTACTCTGCACCCCCTCCTTCCCCGTATTTTAAATCTCCCCACGGGCAATGTCTCCCCCCAAAAAACATCTTTTGTAAGACCAGTCGCTCCTCACCCAAGAAGTGGTTTCCCTTTGATCCCCCTCGGGGGAGGGGAAAACCCATAGTCAAAGGGGCCCGGGCCTGAAATTACCCTTCATTTTGCTTGCAAAAACCCTGTTTTGGTTTAAACCCAACAGGGGTAATTTAAAAGGGCTCTACTTAAAATTTCCCTTGCTGCCGTTTTAAAAAACGGCCCCGGGTTTAAAATTTCAGCCATCAATCCCACGAAAGACTCATTCATGTCGGGCTTTTACCGCGATTATGAAGCCCCAAAGTGATCGGCCCCAAATTTTTATGAAAACCCCCAGAGACCGACAGTTTAAACCCTCTCCCCTTCACCTTTTTTGCTGGCGAAAAAGTTCCGTTTTTTGTCATAAAAGGCCCCGGCCAAAACTCGTCACTTCTTTATCTAATGAGGATCCAAGATCTATCGAGGGGCAAAATACCTGGGCGTCCATTTGGGAAAAATTTCCCAAAATCCCAACGCCTCTTCAATGATCAAAGCTAAACCTTCCCAACATCGAGTTGGCTATAGAGCCTGTCTGAGGGCCCAGCTATCCCCCTTTTATATTTTCATCCAAGTACATAGAAAACCCGGAAAAGTTTCGCCCCCCTTCCGCCAAAGTGGACCGCTACTCCTTCACCACTCAACGCCGGGCCCGTCCTTCAAAAGGGGAAAAAAAGTTGCACAAACTGCCCGGGAAAGACGGCCCTGACTTCAAGGAATTTTTCTACTACCACTACCTCTCCTACCTGCCTCAACGCAAGGGGATCACCCACCCTTGCAGCAAAATGCCCCCACGGGAAAAAAGGCCTGTCTAAAAAAATCATTGAAAACCCAAGGGAAAAACAACCCTTAATCGCCAAAAATTTCGCCGCCATTGCCAAAATTCAAAAAGATACCACCGAAAATCTTCAAGTAACAAAAAAAAATTTTCCACCCCGCCAGTCCCCCTTGCTCTTCCCGACGCTGTTCCCCCCAAAAGGGGCATTTCGGGGGATGTATGCCACCTTACTAATGCTGCAAAACCCGGTCATTTTAAAAACAACAAACCTTTAAATGTTTCGCCTTAAAAAACATGCCAAACTTCAAATTTCCCGACTCGCCCCATCCCAAGACCTCCTCAAGCTAATTCCAGTATTGTTAAAATCACCTCAACCCCTGGTCCTATCGTATTCTGACCAAAACCCTTTCTCCCCGAACCAACACCACCGGTAGGGCCCCCTCTCAAACCCCCCACCACCCCGCCCAACAAATCCGACCCAAAAACACCCCTTTCCTCCCCTCAACACGTCCCCGAAAACGAAAAAGGGACCCGAACATTATGGGCCCCCCTGTACAAAAGACAGAAGTAGTTTGTGAAAGGGAAAAAAACCCCAAAAGGGAAAAAATTACCTAAGCCAAGCCTTTTTTGGGGCCCTTTAACCTTCTACCCACCCCCAAACCCCCCAACCGAAAAGAGCGCAGCGGGTGTGCTCCACTTAATGAAAGAAGGAGCTGGTTTAAGGCCCTGCACCCAAACCCACCCAAATTCCCTTTTTAAAACCACATCTTACATCCCTGACGAAACTGGGAAATGCTCCCAACCCCCAGAATGCAATATTCCACATGTCCCAAAAGAGGACTTCAAAAAAAACCAAAAGTGGCTCCCCCCCACCCGCGAAATGTAGCCAAAAAACACAACACCCTTCCCAACACCTGACGTCCCCAAAACCGGGTCTTCCCCAGCCTGAAGCAATCAGTCAGCGAGCCCCTGTTCTCAGTTGGGGCCCCTCTTCTATGGGCCC
>NW_026506481.1:0-25142 GCF_026875155.1 Cherax quadricarinatus
ACCTTTGAAGATGTCATTGCAACTTGCAATATCCTCACCTCTCCTTTAAGTGAAAGCTCTGTATATCCATGCCAGCTGCATCTCAACTTCGATACTCAGTTTTCCCTTGTTTTTTCACTCCTAACACAAGTCGGTCGAAGATTGAGGACACTATGGCAACGTAGGGACTTCTTTTCTATTAAATAAACGTGTCACCACACAGTGGCTTCTGCAGTTCCAATACAAAGCAGAGAGGGTAAGAAGAGGAGTAGTTTAGGTAATCAGTCTCTTAGCCTACAAGAATGATAGATGTACACGAAAGCTGGGCTATGTACGTTGTTTTTAGCAGCTGTGAGATGACCTGTGTCCATGCTCCTCGCCACATGTGCAACATTCTGGGTTAAGACTTATGAACATAAGAATGGAGGAACACTGCTGATTGCTATGGCACATACAGCAGGGTCCTTATCAAAACCACACTACCAAACTACCCATGAATTTACTCCCTTACCAAGACACCCATCAAACCCAGCCCTCCCCCCACTCACATAATTGTCCAATACTTTTTTAAAACTCAGTCAAGGTTCTAGTCTCTATCACCCTACTCGGAAGGAGTGTTCCAACACATCAAACTCGAAAACCTGTACTTACCTATGTCCTTCTTAAACTGTATTTATCTAACATAAAACCGTGTTTTGGTTCTTACTTCTTCGATACTCGTCAACCTCTTATTGATTCGAAGAGATCTTCCCTCACTCTACGTTCTCCAGAGAGTGAAGATTCAAGGCTCTAAAGTTTATCTTCATAATGAGAGATTCCTTATACAGTAAATCATTTTAGTCATTCTTCTCTGTATGCCCTCCATTGAGTTCATATTCATCTATAGTAAGGAGACCAAAATGGCGGCATAGCTTATTCCCGAGTCTGCAGACTCAAGGCACAAGATATCCTCAACAAACCACCCAGTATCAGTTCTAAGCAGTTCATAGTACTCCATGTGGTGATGTTGCACGAATACTTCGCGGGCACTTGCTAGAGTAATATCAATGTTTCCACCATAAACACATCTATCGATGCCTCCACGAACTCAGCCCCACACTCTAACTGCCACAGCAGGAGTCCATACCTTTCCCTGTGGATTCTGTCCAAGAATTATGTAGGCGGGAACAGGCAGAGATCTTGCAGTCCTCCTGAACGATCCTCGAAGTGCCTGTAACAGAGAGATTTAAGGTTCGCTGTGTTCCACAAGAGACTCCCACTGGGCATTGATGGAAACTGGGATGAGGACAACTCGTTCTCTCCGAACCAGAACCTCAGATACCGACGGTGTCTAGAAGACTCGCTAATTCGTCACCGACACAAATGAAACCTTAATATGGAAAAATCACAAAACTTCTAAAACATTAGCATACTTTGTACTCGAGCAGGCGAAGCACGACCAAACCAACAACACAGAGAGAGTCACATGATCTCATCGTCTACCAGTCCTCATCCCAAAACATGGCATTGTTCAGGTCACCAATTTTTTTCAAACTATTTTTACGAGATTGACTCTCAACCATGGACTTGCTTGATACAACCTATCAACATTTTGAATATAAATTGGATATGGTTAAATCTCTCACATGAATAAACTGAGCATTAAGGGTCTTGTTCACTTCTAATGCTTACTTGTGCTTCTTTTAATCTTAAGTTAAGACGTACAAGTTTGACCGTAATAAAATTTTATTAACATTTTCAAGGGTTTTCCTTATAGACAAACCCGATAGCCATTTTGGGGGGAAGGAATTTTAACGAAAGTTTTTTTACTGCACAAGATTTGTAATGCAATTTGATATTAAAATTCTACAGTAGAGAAGCCCTATTAAACCACGTTTTCATGGTAGGGAGTACAACATATTCATCTAAAAATAAGTCCAATGCACATTGGTTGCCCCTCTGTCTGAACAAGTCCAAGCACCCTGGTTGCCCTCCGTTTAAGACATGTCCAAGGTACTCATGGGTTGCCCCTCTGTCTGAGACAAGTCCAAGGCACTATGGTTGCCCCTCTGTCTGAGACAAGTCCAAGGCACCCTGGTTGCCCCTCCGTTTAAGACCAAGTCCAAGTTACTATGGTTGCCCCTCTGTCTGAGACAAGTCCAAGGCACTATGGTTGCCCCTCTGTCTGAGACAAGTCCAAGGCACTATGGTTGCCCCTCTGTCTGCGACAAGCCAAGGCACTATGGTTGCCCTCTGTCTGAGACAAGGTCCAAGGTTACTATTGGTTGGCCCCTCTGATCTGAGGACAAGTCCAAGGTACTATGGTTGCCCCTCTGTCTGAGACATAGCCCAAGGCACTATGGTTGCCCTTCTGTCTGAAACAAAGTCCAAGGTACTAGGGTTGCCCTCTGTCTGAGACAAGTCCAAGGCACTATGTTGCCCCTCTGCCTGAGACAAGTCCAACGGGTACTTGGTTGCCCCTCTGTGAGACAGTCCAAGGCACTATGGTTGCCCCTCTGTCTGAGACAAGTCCAAGGTACATGGTATGCCCCTCTGTCTGAGACAAGTCAAGGCCACTATGGTTGGCCTCTGTCTGAGACAAGTCAAGTTATATGGCTGCCCCTCTGTCTGAGACAAGTCCAAGGTTACTATGGTTGCCCCTCTGTCTGAGACAAGTCCAAGGCCCTATGGTTGCCCCTCTGTCTGAGACAATGTCCAAGGCACTATGGTTGCCCTCTGTCTGAGACAAGTCAAGGCACTATGGTTGCCCCTCTGTCTGAGACAGTCCAGGCACTATGTTGCCCCTCTGTTGAGACAAGTCAAGGCACCATGGCTTGTCCCTCTGTCTGAGACAAGTCCAATGGCACTAATGGCTGCCCATCGGTCTGAGACAAGGTCCAAGGCACATGGCTTCCCTCTGTCTGAGAAAGTCCAAGGCACCCATGGCTGTCCTCTGTAAGAGACAAGTCCAAGGCACCACGGCTGCCCATCTGTCTGAGAAAGTCCTGCACTATGGGAATCACTCTGAGGACGAGGACAAGTAAACTGACATTAATATTTTATTGAATAATTAAGAATAAAAATATCACTTTTTAGTTTGTAGCTTCACTGCGAGTAAAAGGTAGATGGGATACAAGGGGGGGGAGGGGGGAAAATAGAAGCATCAGGGGGGGGAAGAGAGAGGTGATGTTTATAACTAAAAGAGGAGCAGATTAGGGTAAGTATAAACAGCTATTGGAGGATTAGATGGCTAATGAGCCATAGGCAATGGGGTCGAAGAGGTATGGTGTAGTTTAAAAATGTAGTGTTGGAGTGTTCAGAAGGATGTTTGTGGTTACAGGACGGTGGTTGCGGGAGGGAGAGGAGGATTGGTGGAATGATAATATAAATAGAGTGTAAGAGAGAAAAAGTTAGCATCTGAGAAGTTTTTAACAAAGTAAGAAGGATGCAAGGAGGGAAGAGTATTATGGAGAAAAAGAGAGAGGTTAAGAGGTGGGTGAAGCAATGTAAGAAGAGAGCTAATGAGAGAGTGGGTGAGATGTTATCACAAATTATGTTGAAAATAAGGAAAACGTTTTTGGAGTGAGATTAACAAGTTAGGATGCCTAGGAGAACAAATGGATTTGTCAGTTAAAAAAAATAGGAGAGGAGAAATGTATTAAATGGAATGTTAGAGGCATTGGGAGATTTGAGGAATTTTTTGAGGAATTGTAAACTGTGATGAAGATAGGGAAGCTGTGATTTCGAGTTATAGGGCAAGGAGGGGGAATAAACATCTTGTAGGAGTGAGGAAGAGCCAGTTGTGAGTGTGGGGAAAGTTCGTGAGGCAGTAGGTAAAATGAAGGGGGTAAGGAGCGGGATTGATTGGGATAAAAAGGGTAGAAATGTTTAAAAGCAGGTGGGGATATAGTTTTGGAGTTGTTGGTGAAATTATGTAATAAAATGTATGGAAGAGGGTGAGGTACCTAGGGATTGGAGGAGGCATGTTATAGTTCTTTGAATAAGGCAAAAGGGGACAAAGAGAGTGCAAAAATTTTAGGGGGATAAGTTTGTTGAGTGTACCTGGTTAAAGTGTATGGTAGAGTTATTATTGAAAGAATTAAGAGTAAGACAGAGAATAGGATAGCAGAATGAACAAGGAGGCTTTAGGAAAGGTAGGGGGTGTGTGGACCAGGTGTTTACAGTGAAAACAATAAATGAACAGATATAGATATGGCTAATGAGGTCTTTGTGGCATTTATGGATTTGGAAAAGGCGTATGGACAGGGTGGAATAGGGGGTCAATGTGGCAGAGAATGTTGCAGGTGTGTGGTGTAGGAGGTAGGTTACTGAAGCAGTGAGTGTTTTTACGAGGAATAGTGTGGCTCAAGTTAAGAGTTATGTAGGAAGAGGGAATTATTTTCCAGTTAAAAGTAGGCCTTAGCAAGGATGTGTGATGTCACCGTGGTTGTTTAATATATTTATAGATGGGGTTGTAAGAGAAGTATATGCGAGGGTCTTGGGAGAGGCGTGGAGTTTGAAAGATAAAGAATCACACATAAAGGGGAGTGTCACAGTTGCCTTTGTGTATGACACTGTGTCTTTGGGATTTGAGAGAAGTTGCAGAGATTGGTGGAAGGACTTTTGGTGGGTAGCAAAGAAGGAAAATTAAAAAGTGGAATTCAGGAAAGAAGTGAGGTTAGAGGATAAACAAAAGTTTTAGGTGTGAAAGATTGGATATCAGGTTGGAGGGAGAGGTAGGGTTATGGGAGGAGGTTGAATGTCTCAGATATTTGGGAGTGGACGTGGTCAGCGGATGGGTTAAGAAAGATGAGGTGAATCATTAGAATTGATGAGGGGAAAAGGGTGAGTGGTGCACTTAGGAGTCCGTGGAGCAAAGAACTTTGTCTTTGGAGGCAATGAGGGGAATGTATGAGAGTATAGTTTCCAACGTCTTATATGTGGTGTGAAGCATGGGTGATGAATGTTGCAGCGAGGAGAAAGGTGGAGGCCAGTGGAGATGTCATGTCTGAGGCAATGTGTTGGTGTGAAATATGCAGAGAATTCGTAGTTTGGTAAGTTAGGAGGAGGTGGCGGATTACCAAAAACTGTTGTTGAGGTGGTTCGGACATATAGAGAGAATGGGCGAAACAGAATGACTTCATGCGTGTATCAGTCTGTAGTGGAAGGAAGGGCGGGGGGGGGTTTGGGGGTTTAAGGGGGGGGTCGCCTAGGAAAGGTTGGAGGGAGGGTTAAAGGAGGGTTTGTGTGCGAGGGGTTGGACTTCCAGCAGGCATGCGTGGCGTGTTTGATAGGAAGTGAAATGGTGACAAATGGTTTTTTTTTATACTTGACGTGGCTGTTGGGAGTGTGAGCAAAGTAAATTTAAGAAGGGGAGTTCAGGGAAACCGGCAGGCCGGACTTGAGTCCTGGAGATGAGAAGTACAGTGCCTGACTACTGGAGGAGGGGGTGTTAATGTTGCAGTTTTAATAACTGTAGTGTAAGCCCTTCTGGCAGACAGTGCTGGAGTGAATGATGGTGAAAGTTTTTCTTTTTCGGGCCACCCTGCTTGGTGGGAATCGGCAGTGGGATAATAATAAAATAAAAATAATTAAAGAATTGAGAGGAAGCTCGCAAAGCCCCACAGAAATAAGTTCTGTTCATTTGAAGGAACATTCATCAATCTCTGCAGGGGTTTAAAGCAATATTAAGCTTCGAAAATTCATTTTCAGGGCAAACGACAATCAGCGGATTTATTATTCCTATGAAAATTAAAGGCCGACCAATTAATGATATCCTGGACATTTAAAGCTAAGGGAATGTTTGCCAGAAATTAAGGCAAACTAGAAATTATATAAATATATTCATAGTACCAAGTATCTGAGGTACCCTAATCAACAGGTCATATGGTCATGTGTGATAATTCAAGAGAGGTACCTATACCCATCTCTACTTTTTTTACACGCACGGAAATTAGAAATTGGTGATGGTGCAGTTTCCATGAAGTACACGTTTTTTTTTTTTTCAATGACAAAATGTGAATTAATGTACAAAGTGTAAATCTATTTAAGTATATCACACTTAATCTTGCAGGAGGGCGTGTAAGGGCAGTAGGTGTTTACTATGTGGTTTATCTTTTTGATGAGGGAGATAGACCATGAAGAGTGATACCAAGTATGTCCACCAATGCAGAATGACAGCATGTGAGGTGAATCACATGAATGGATGACCTCCTAGAGTAGGGTGACCACCAAGGGAACGTGATTAACATTATTAGGATGATCCACCAAGACAAGATGTTCCTAAGGAAACTAAAGAATTCACTTGTTTATCTGTCGGGTTTAATTACAAAATTAATGGTTAAAGCCCACATTGATCAAGCATTTCTCTACACTCATACTTAGAGGACGGATTCTATTCGCTTTCCATGCAGTCTTAAAATAATATATATAAAATAAGGCGAGGTGTGGAGGAAACAAACACTTTGAACTCGCAACAAAGACAGCTGACAAAGAAGACTGTGGAAAACAGTTTCATTCGAGAAAGGTTAGTAGAATGTTTGTTGCAATTGGTGTGCGTCTTCTGCTGCAAAAAATTTTCAATAGGTCTTGTTGTGGAAGGGAAAGTGGAATCAGGGAGTGAACTCTCCGAAACTCCTCTTTATAGAAGGTGACTTCACGCGCCGGTCAATCGCGATATTCCTTATGCAGTAAGCCAAGAAAGGAAACTATATTTTTCAGTAGTTATTTGACCAAGTAAATAACATTTCCTCTATGTCACACACAAGATAACACTAGGTCTTGTAGTTTTGTTCATATTTTGAAGCTCCTCAGGGGAGGGGAAGGAAATGGTTTTCTGCGACACAAGGGAGGATAAACACACATTCATCTTCTTCATATGAATGCGAATGTTGGTATGTGCAGTTATCCTGCCAAGGCAAGATTTTGTAACTCTGATGAAAGTGAAACGTTTCGCTTTCGTTACTTAAAGGAATTGAATTGGGGATATTATAGGGTGTATATTATAGGGAGTGGATTATTATGCGCGGGAGGACATGTTGTGTTTGGTAGGCTTCACCACACTATATGAATGACATAGTGGAATCAGTAAATGTGGTCAGTGTGTGTCTCATACTAATTAAAGAGTGCCAGTCGATATTTCTGAATGGTGGACGATGTTGAGCCAGTATATAAATTTTGGGGTATGACAGCATCAGAATTAATTAAATGCAGGATGTCAAATGTTTCTTTTAGCCAGGCAGTACCTGGTGGTAATATTATTGGGACAATACTGGGTGCGACTCCTGATGGAAGCTGATTCAACAGGAACGGCCTACAAATTATAGCATGGCTTATGGACAATTAGGTATTTACCACTAGGTTGTAAAAGGGGTGGTACCAGGTATTGGAAATATGCATATTTTGATTTCGCATAGAATCTTAGAGGCCATTATTTTACTGCATTTGAATATTTATGCGCTTTCTGGGCCTTCATTTTGCGAAAAGTTATTTGGGTCTAGTAACATAGAGGCTTATATAAAAAACAGCGATGTCTTTCTCGGATGGGCTGCGAGGGGTAATGAGTGCTGGTGGGAGGAGGTTCATAAGGTACGAGGGGACCATAGCATATTCTTAAATTGATTTGGTGGTATTATAGACGATGCAGAGGGAGGCATTTGGTTGAGTGTAACGGTTGAAGATAGTAGTTATCGGAAACGTGTGGGGTCAATTTCTGGGGCCCTGGATGTGAGGTGGGGCTGCGATGCTTAGCTTGTCGGTGAAGGGCTTGACGTGTGGGTGGATGTAGCTCTCTGGCGGGGTGGGTGGATATCTTTTTCGCTTTGAGGACTTTCTGGTTAAGTTCCTTTTAAGATCTTTTTTTAATTCAAAATTTCTTTGAGTTACTGGATCATTATAGTATCAATACAGTTCGTTGTAGATATAAGTCTAATTAATATGATATTCAAGAAATCCAAAAATACTCACAGGTAGAATTTTGTAATAGAGTTTCAGTTCGTATATCGGATTCATTCAGGTGAACTTTTCCCATTGAAATTATTCTACACATATTATACTATTTTACGGCAGTAGGACATCAGCTTTTCATGTCTTGCTTTACCCCACCGTTTTTCAGTTGTTTTATATAAAGGTGACCGAAAATTTAAAATCATCGAGAATCACTATTGTCCCATAATTCACAAAAACTATTGATCTATTGGGAAATATGCAGTGACTTGGAAAAAATTCACCAATACGCTATCGACGTACATCTTACATGTTTCTTTACACACCAACAAATTTAATGTTGACGTACCTGCGCGATACTCGGCGCACCAGCAATACCCTGATTATGGTGCACCTGTGTACCTTTATATCTTATTTTATACTCCAGCAATACACTGTTGACCTGCCTTAAATATACTGTTGAGGATATATCCAAAATACTTTTGACAACAGCTGTGTACTGCTGCTTTACAGGTTCTGCAGTTTTAATTCAGCAAATAAATTACAGGTCATAATTCCAGTTTTGTACTTTTAAATAAATAAGGGCACCTTCAGTGAACCCTTGACAGCACGGAATTGAATCCATGAGAGTGCCGGGTGCGAATGGAGGGCTAATGGGATGCAAATGGTGGCAATTGGTGGTTAGGTCTTGGACGTGTGCGGGTGTGTGAGCAGCGGTCAAGATTTGTAAGAGGATTCAGGTAAACCGGCAGGTCGGACTTGGGTCCTGGAGTTGGGAAGTACAGTGCCTGCACTATGAGGGAGAGGAGAGAGGTTGTTAATAATAATGAATGCTTGCATATTTTAATAACCTGTAGTGAAGCGCGCTCTGACAAGAAGAAAGTTGATGGAGTGAAGGATGGTGAAAAGTTTTAGCCTTTTTCGGGACCACCCTGCCTTGTCGTGGGGAGGACCGGTCAGTGTGGTTATATATATATTTACGTTGAGAGAGTGAGTTAGTGTTAGTGTTATATAGATATATATAGCAGAGTGATATATATATTATAGGGGTGTGTGTTGTGTTGTGTGTTGTGTGTGATGTTGTGGGTCGTGCCGAAATAGGCAGAACTTGCGATCTGGGATTAAAGAGCAACGCTAATACTTGCCATATAGGACATTAGGGAATATTTTGGGTTGGCTTTATATTTTCGCCAAATCATTCTGAACCTAACTAAAAAATCTATTTCACTGTAGTTGTTTAGTATTAAATTATTGTTAACAAATCTAAAATATATTTAGTTGGATTAGGTGGGTTAAAATAAATGGCTTGTTTATTAAGGTTAGGTAAGTTTTCTAAGTGATTCTTTGGTTGAAAAATTAAAAATTTTTTACATTAACATTAATGAAAAAAATAATCTTTAAACGTATTATAAGAGGAAAATTTAGAAAGACTAATTTTAAATGGAGTTCTATGCTAACTGACAGTTTTACCAATATTCGGACACTGACATGTATATATATATTATATATATATATATATATATATTATATATATATATATTTAATATATATATGTCCGTGCCGAATAGGCAGAATTGCGTTTTTTGGCATAAAATAACAATGCTCAACTTGCATTATGGACAAGTGAAAATTTGTGGTATGCAATAACTTTGCAGAAAGAAATCGTTTCTGAACCAACGAAAAAAAAAAAATTATATTCATTGTGTTTGTTTAGTATGTTATAATTACTATAAACCGTATTTAAATATATTTAGTGGGTTTGTGCTAAATAAATTGCACTTGTTATAATAAGGTTAGGTAAGTTTTCTAAATTTCTTTTGCAGTGAAAAATTTAAAATTTTTTACCATTAACTTTAATAATGAAAAAAATTAAATTTTTAAAACGGTATAAGAAGAAAATTATCAAGAAAAGGACTTAATTCTTAAAGCGGAAGGTGGTTCTTGCTAATTGACAGTTTTCAATATCGGCAACCGACATATATTATTTATATATATATATATATATATATATTTTTTAATAAATATATATATCTATATCTATATCATATTATATATATATATATATATATATAATATATAATATTGGAGGTGAATGATGGTTGTGAAAGTTTTTCCTTTTTTCGGGCCACCTGCATTGGTGGGAATGGCAGTGTGATAATAAAATAAATATATATATACCTAATATATAATATATATATATATATATATCATCTTCTTTTTCTATATACATATAGATATATATATATAGATATATATTTTAATATATATATTTATTATATTTTAGATATATAATACTATAATAATTTTATTTACTACAAGTACTGTTTTTCAGGCCTAGCTGACAACAATGACATACTACTATATAGAAAGCCCCTTGTTATGCTCACATGTTCGGTGACGCAAATAGGTCAGTTGTCCCAGGATGGAACCTCACACCAGTAGGACTAAAACATCAGGTACCCTTTTTACTGTTGGGGGACATAGAAAACGGTGGTAAAGTAATCACGTCCAATGTTTTACTCTGGCTGAGGAATCGAACCCAGGCCCTCACCGTGTGAGGCGAGAGCGCAGCCACCAGGCAGATTTATTACTATATATATATACTATACTATATATATATATATATATTATATATATATATATATATTATTATATATTTACTCTATATATATATTATATCCTATATATATTTATTTTATATATTTATATATATATATATTATTTATATATTATATATTTAATTGGGGGGCAGCCAAAGCGGCAAGCTCACTGCAATACGGAGAAAGCTAATTCTTGAAACCCACCATATAATGTGAAAGTGTTTTCTACCAATCGGTCAGATGATCCAAGAATATTTAGTGCGTTTTACCAGGAACACGAGCCATTGATACAGGCCAATAGCACTCTCCTTGGCTTGCTCTCTTGGGTCCACTTGCCATCGATAGGATCCTAGAAAAAATATCTCAGACATCAGGGGGACGATGGAAGGCTGGATTGAAATGAAAGACTGCGTGTCTCATAATGCTTCTACCTACTTTCCAGATGCCGCGTCTATCCCTAATACTTTCATACTTTCTGAGTTGTAGTGTGTGTATTGATCTTTCCTGGAAGATGGACAGTGGGGGTGCAAGCCTGTCGTCCAGTCCGGCTTTGGGTCGGGGGTGGGGAGGTCGGTGATTCGCCAGATTGAACCTCCTAGCCTCTCCAGCTGGCCTATCCTGTGCCTGGGTATCAGACAAGTTAATAAGACCAATGTCTGCCTGACTACCTTGAGGTTCTCTGCAGGCGAATACAGGTCCTAATCGGGGCCAGGGACATATACACGGAATGGGGAGAGGACGTTGATGCTCCTGACACTAAACTTAGTGTCTGCCCACTGGCCTACAAAACAGTCAATGCTGGCATGGTCCATCGCTGATAAGGTGCTTGCCAAACTGCTCGAGCTGTATAATCAGACAGGGGAGAATGCCTGTATCCATGCTGTGAGTGAATTTCACTCCCAGGGGAGTTCCTCCAGTAGTTCCCATTGCGGCAAGGGAACGCCCATTGGGGGGGCTTTGACCTTGCTGCCCCTTCAACGTAATTTCGTGATTTTCGGTAAGCGCCGCCGTATGGTCTACAGGTCTTAACTGTTCCAAAACCAAGGGGGGTGGGTGCAAGACACATGAGGTCAACTAACTAGAGAGAACCCTTGCTACAGCTGGTACCCCCGCCGAGAAGGGGGCCCCCATACAGCGCCCAAAATACTCACTACCCCAAATGTCCCATGTGATCCCACACTTTGAAAAGGTAAGCTCGCATGGAACTAACCTGCTGTCACATGGGTTTACACCTACATCCCATCACAGGTTGGGGAAAGGGAGAAGCGCTGATCACCGGTTAGTAAAGATCGGCAAGACAGACCATAGCCAAAATGGGTCCCGCCCTTGCAAACAAAAACCCCTTTACCCCCCTTCCCTTTCCTAGCCGCCCCTACCCGCCTTCCCCCAAAGGGGGGTTTTTTCCCCGAAACCCTTTTTATGCCAATCCTTTCATTTAAAACCTTTTAACCCCGTTTCGACCCCCCCCTTACCCAAATCGGATCCTGCATTTTCGCACCAACCCTTTCCCCGGAAAAGACACCCACTGCCCCGGGGGTTCCCGGCCTTTAAACCCCTGCCTACCCCCATATGGCGTTTGGGTTTTGTTTTCTGAGACTCAAATTCAAAGGAATAAAGGATAGGGACTGGGGCCCCCCAAAATTGGTATAAACTTTCTTCATTCCCCTTTGCTTCCATGAATGTATAATCTTCCCCTACTTATTTTTTTTGCACCTCATCACCTCCTCTTTTTTTATATTTTTTTATTCTTTTAAATACCCTACCAAATTTATCAACCAACCTCTGCAACTTCTCTTTAGAATCCCCAAAAACACGTGGCGCGCACAGGGAACTGTGAAGTTGTGATGAATGGTTTGAAAAACCGAATGTTTAAGTTTTAGCACTTTGCGATATGGGGGAACTTTATTAGGAAAGTTTCGCCCCAGTGGCTTCTGCCAAAAACAAAGGGGAAGGGAAGGAGAGGGGGGAAAAAAGGGGGTCGTCCTCACCGGGTCGATGTGTTCGTCCATCATTTTTGAGAATGTCGATGGGCCCGTAAGGGCTTATTCTGTTTGAGGGGGGTGGGGTGGAGGGGGGTCAAGGGTCCTCCAAATAGTGAAGGGGTCTTGTCCAAAAGGTTGAAAAAGTGTTTTAAGAATTCTTTGTAACAAGATCCTGAGGGGAGTGTCTGACAGTTGTTTTGAATGGTTTGAAAACGACGTTGAAGATTGGACACTTTGCAGATATGGAACTTTATCGGAAACTTTCCCACAAGGGTTCACTTTCCAATACAAAGGTTGGGGACCCCTTTTCCTAAATTTTCCTCCTCTCCTTTACGCCTTCCTCTTTTATTTGGGTATGAACCACTTGTGGGAAAAATTTCCTGAATAAGGCCCAATTTCTGCAAAATGTCTCAATCTGCAACTGGACAATTTCCCCCTTTGGGTTTTCATTTTTTAAAACCCAAAAATTGCCAACACACCAGCACTAAATTTTCTTTCTGCTCCATCTATAAATACAACCATGGGGGGGCTCACCCTCCCGCTAAAGGCCACTTTACTGGGAAATAACTCCCTCCGCCTAAAACCTAACCTGGCCCCACTATCTTCGTAAAAAGTTTTCCCGCTTTCAATAACCTCCCCTATTCCATACTTTTTCAACTCGCCACATTGCCCCCATCCACCCTGTCAATGCCTTCCAAAACTATAAATGCCACAAAAAACCCCTTTCCCTTATTTAAATACTGTTCATAGTGGTTTCACTTAAACACTTGGTCACACACCCCCCACCTTTCTTTAAAACCCCCTTGTTCTCCTATTTGCTCTCCTCTTACTCTTTTTTTCAATTACCTACCTACCTTTACCAGGGGGTTCTAAAGCTTATTCCCCAAATTTTCACTCTCTTTTTGGCCCCCCTTTTCCCTTTTTACAGAGGAATGTGCATGCTCTCTCCCAGTCCCAAAGTCCTTACCCTTTTTCCCTTCGTTATTAAAAAAAGCACTAACCACTCCAAAACTATATCCTCACCTGCTTTTAACATTTTCTCTTTATCAATCCCAGCTGATTTACCCCCTTTCATTCTACTCACTGTCGCGCACGCACTTCCCCACACTCACAACTGGTTCTTCCTCCTCCCATAAGATGTTATTCGCTCCTTGCCCATATTCACGAAATCACAGGCTTCCCTATCGTTCACCAGCATTTAACATTTCTCAAAATAGGTCCTTCCAATCTTCCGATAACCCTAACTCTCTAATAATAATCCTCCTCTCCTATTTTGAACTAACAAAAATCCATTCTTCCCTAGGCTTTCTCAACTTGTTTTAATCTCAGTTCCAAATTTTTTTCTTATTTTCAAGAAAATTTGTCGATAGCATCAATTGTCTGCTTCATACATAAGGGCATTAATCCTAGGCATTATTCCTGGGGGTGTGTTCTTGTTAGGAGGGCAGTCAGAGACGCATTAGTTGTGGGGCTCTTTTTTTGGCTTTTGTTCGCAGTGTTAAGACATATTTATACAAGGTTACTATTTATTTATTTCATCAAGTGTTTATTTTGCTTAAAGTGAATTTCTCTGGGGCCCAAGACAGTACCATATGCGTATTCACATCTGATTTCTTTTACTCGGCTTGTTTGAAATCTCTATTTCGGATTACTATAATACCAGGAGGATGTGCATGAAGCCATACTAACAGCGCTTTTGGTATGTATGTTGGCAATTTCCTCGCTTGATCATTAACCAAACATAAAAATCTGTCAGGATTGCATGAGTGCATATCTTCTATTGCAAGATAGGAATATCAGGTAAAAACACGGGTTCTTCTCATAAGCTGCATCTGTGCCACTGGACGAAACAGTGGTTGGATGAGAACAGTACATCATTGGCTATTTGAAGTCCTTTTTGGTGAGGCGATAAACCAAAGAATGGTTTAATGTGGTTGCTATCTCGAAGAAAAGCAACAAATAACATCCAAATTGCTAGTGCACCATTAAAACCTCCTCTGTCAGCAGACTGAGGACACTTCCATTACTGTTAGCACCCTGTTGTTTATAATTTGAGTGTTATATTAGTGAAAAACTATTACATTTTTTGATTATTATGAATGCAACCGGAATCTGGAAGCTCTCAAACAACCCAACTTAATAACATCAACAAGAGTTTAATGATCATATCAAGGATCTCGTCAGTATCTAGAGAAGGCTGAACTGCTTGGGGATGGCGGCTTCGAGAGTTGAACTTTGCATTAGCAAACAATGATTTATGAAGGAACGGGGCTATAAACAACCTTTTTGATGAATGGAGACATAAACTGAATAAAGCAGCGTGAAGTTTGAAAAATCAGAGTCCCTTCTTAACGACAATAATTCCTGTATCATTCCTGCCTGACCACGGTAGAGTGGCGGTTGTGGGCACTGCACTCCCCTCTGCGGTTTCTGGCGAGCTACATACACCAGTTTCGTCAACAGTCATTGAGAGTATGAGGACGTGTGCTGGCTCATTTCCACATAGGCGCGGGCTTAGGGCAACAGCGGCATCAACACTGTTTTCGTGAGTTGACCCGTGGGGCTGTCACGGGAGCCACGATGGATTTGTTAAGCTACCGGGATCGGCGATTATCCGTGATACCTATGGTATCGTCAAATGAAGAGATATGTGGTGTAGGCACTTAATGGGACGACACGGATTTTCGTTAAAATGCGTCAGCAAATGTCCTACGAAGCAGTGGTTGATAAGTATCAAGAGACCAATTATAGCCGTCAATTCAGCTGTAACATACTCTTGCATGATGTATCACGATACTACACAGTGGGTAAAATCAAGAATTGCCTTTTGAAGCGACTGATTTTGTTATAAAAGATGAACTAGTAATTATGGTACGGTTCATATGCCTCTGCAGGTCGGTGGGGCCCGCTGGACCTTATGCTGGAAGTTTGGAGGGAACATATTCAGGTCAAAATGACCTTACCGCCACCCCATAACCGTCGCTATATTAATGTGCAATAAGATTTCGAACTCAAGTATATGTGACATATGCGGGGCAACGACGTACGTGCGGCTGTGTGGGTCGTATGACGCACATAGGGCGGCACAGTGTGGTAAGGCGTCGTGGGAATCCTCCAAATCTCGCAAAGCAACCAACTCGGAAGAAAGTCGAGGAAGTTGAGGGACGAGACAGTCTTATGCTCACCCGTCTCGACCAACGGACATCTGGAATGAAGAGGTATGAAAAAAGCGCAGGAGGGAATGCTTTGGAGGATGCAAACCGCGAGAAGAATCACCGTCACTGACATAAATAAGTATTGAGAAGGAGTGACACTGGGCCACTATGGGGGAAAGGGATGTAGCGGCGTCTTTAAGTGAAGGCATCTGGATGTTTTGTTAGACGAGTGCGATCGTCAACCATGTGGAGGATCCAGGTGGCAATTTGGGATCGGTTGAACATCATTGAGAGGCGACGGATGAAAGCATTGAGCTAGTGTGTCGCATGGTATGACGGTAAATGTAGCAGAAGTGGAGGTGCTTCACGATAGAACTAAAGAAATCCCAAAGCAGGTGGAGGGTAGGACGCGAAAGCGAACTGCGACCCCATCAACTCCGACGAGACGTGGCTTACTCCTGCCCAAAGGCCAGGAAACAAGTCTTGGGGCGGATAGTAACAAGGACAGGGAACAGAGAAATCCACGAAACAAGGGTTTATCAAGGTGGTTCCCAAAAAGGAGGGAGGGAAGAGGTGGTGTAAAATGATATAAGTGAAAAGTCTATACCTAGAACGAAAGGAAACCCCCATTAATTGACTTTAAGGTTTTGACAATAATATTAACGGTTTGAGATCTGAGGCGAAGCGAAATAGTGGTTAATGATTTTTGGTGGCGTCTAGATGTGATGTGTGGTATTTATCCAAGAACACAATTACAGAATTGATATGAGTTAGAAATGGATGGTTATGATGTGTAATGGAATATGCGACGATGTTAAAAGGAGAGGCGGTCGGCCATTCTGGTAAAGGAAAAAAAAAAAGCCCGTTTGTAGTACGCCATATTGAAAGGGGGGAGGGGAGAGTGATTAGGGTGGATGGTTTATGGGGTAAGCACACATAAGTTTTGTAATGTGTTAATATGGGGCCGGCCGAGGGAGATGTAGCGACTTAAAACTCATTTTTGTAGGCAAGATGTATTATATAATTTATCTAGGCGTAGTTTACCAAATGTAGCATCCATATGGGGGGCACTGAATTGTGTAATCAGACGAAAAGATGTGGACGTCCTCGAGGAGGGCAGGTTGTTGGGTGCTTGGGATTCCTGGGAGATATACATTGACGAGTGTGGGTTTTATTGGATGTGTGTGGGGGGGGTGGCTTGGTGAGGCATACTTTTATTAACGAGATTATGCGGCGAGATTGGATAGAATGTACGTGTCTAGTCGGTTAGCAGTGCGGAGTGAATGTGATAAATGTGGTTTTTTCGGTCATAGGAGGAGTTGAAAGGATGTAATATTGAGGGTGTGCCTAGAAGGGGTCCATCTTTTTTGGAAATTAAATGTAAATTATTGAAGAGGGAGGAAAGTCTTTTGTCTTTTGGGCATATGTGGGAACGCCTTGGGTGTTGAAAGCACCTAGAGATGTGGGATTTGGTTAAATTGGTGGGAAACGATAGCCAAAAAGGGCGAATAAAGGAATATTAATATTTAGATCTAAAGAGTGAGATATAGTCAGTTACAAATACGGTTTCCAACGATATTTAGAGGGGGCAGTTGCGCGGACTGCTATTACAAGCAATGCTAATTATCCTTTTATTAGAAATTGAAAAAATAAGGAGGGCAAACAGTACGAAATTTAGCAAAACGAAAGGTTTGATGGGAAAGGCTTAAGGGTGGAATCGAAGAGGTTTTGTGGGGAGATCGGCCGTCGGCGTGTGTGTTGAGATTCAACACAGACTCGCAAACAAAGGCAATGGAGTTAATGGGTGTTGAATGTTCAGGTAGGTTTCAGCATGGGGTATAGAGTGAATCAGGAGTTGACGACGACGGAGGTATAGTGGGTATATAGAGGCTTGGGTTAATTGAAAACGCAAAGTGTTTGGAATAAGTGAAATTGCATTGCAGTCAATCGGTAGGTTTTGTGCAGTGTGAGCTGGAGGAGGGCAGATCGTTTGATGTTTGGAGGGCCTATAACGGAGTGTGAGACTTGGGAGGCTTTATCTGGTGGGCGCAATTGGGTAAGGCGGCCAGGAATTGATGGGTTGCCGCAGCCGACTTTTAATCTTCAAAATTGGAACGTTTTTAAAGGGTTTTCGGTACTTTATTCAATATAATGAAGCGGGATGGGGTTTTAGGGAACACAACAAAGGTTGGCTGTGGTCGTGTCCTAGTTCCTAAAGCCCTAAAGGCGATCCATTTAAACGTTAAAGATTAATCGTGCAATCTCGTTATTATGTGGTGACTATAAAATTTTATGAAGGATCTTGGCTAACAGAATAAAAAAAGTCCGCTGGCAGAGTGATTGACATGGACAATTGGGGTGCCGGGCAGGTCTATGTATAAGGCACGGTATGATTAGAATTTTTATTGAAAGAAAGAGTAAGATTAGGAAAGGGGGGGGTATTGGCTATAGATTGGGAGGCGGCATATGATAGTGTGGAAACGGAGACGTTATGGAAGATCATGAGATGAGCAGGGGTGTTGGTGGGCGAAATTATTCATGGCCATATTAATGTATCAAGGAGGCAACCTTGCGTGTGCAGGTGAATGGGAGGTTGGGAGATCGGAAATCAGATGGTAAGGGTTTGGCGTCAAGGTTTCCCACTTTCACAAATTTTTTTTGCTTGTTTTCAAGATGCCCTTTTATAGAGGGATAAGGGTTTTAATTGGAAGCAAAGGGGGATGGGGTAATGTAAGGGATGGGGAGTGCGGGCATTGTTGGATTATTCGACGATACGACGATTTTGGTGAGAGAAAACATGGTTTGATTCGGGTAGAAACGTTAGTGAAAAGTTTGAAACGGCTAACTGGCATGACGATCAACATGGGGAAAAACAAAGTATATGAATCTGGCAAAGGTCACGTGATGACGGAATGGTTGCTGAAAGGTGGAAAAGGGTGGACCAAATAAAGATATTTTGGGATCGTTTATGTAAATGATTTCAAGTTAGCAGCAGCAAATAATTCTCGTGCGTATCGTTGACGAGTGTTTCTGCAGCGCCTCAGGTGGTTTAAGAGCTTGCTAATTTAAGTTTGGGGCAACAAAGGGTGATTACAACGAATGTGCTATTAATATAGTAAACTATGGCATATTACGGTAATATTTCCGATACTTCCGTTGTGAGTTAAAAAGGCTACAAAAAAGGTGTTTTTAGATTCATTTGGGGAACAGGGAGCGATGGTTTTAAGTAGAGCGGTGTCACACTCCCGTGGCCGTGGAGGCTGGCTTATAGAATGTCGAAAAGAGGATAATAAGTATGAATTTAAAACATAGTTATAAGCGGGAGGGAGGGGTGAAAGGAGAACGTCTTCATGAGGAAACATCTGATATGCGAACGGTTGTGGGGGGTAGGGAGTTCATGATAGGTGAGGCAATGTTTACGGTATTTATAAACGTGAGGGATCCCTTTACATATAAAATTGAGAAATCTTGATAGGGCAGATGGTAAAGGCTTTGGTAGTCGGCGGTAGAAGGAGTATATCCGATGTATGATTGGCGTAATTATTTTGGGGCCGTTTAAAACAAATTGCGTTTAAAAAAAACCTAAAGTCAGAGAAGTTATGTATAGATTTTTACCATGGAATTATGCCGTCAGGAATGGTTTTTATTCTATAAGAGAATACAGAGGATGGGGAATGCAAGGATTGTTGAGGATTGGCGACTATTTATCATCGGTGTATTTTTGCGATGTATTGATCTTATAAGGGTTTGATGTAAGGTTTTAAGGTTAGTGGGGGGAGGGGGGTTGCAGGTCCTTGAGGGTTTTAAGTTTTAGATATAAACTGGGTTGAAAAAAGGGTGGATAATGCGATGGGTATAGATACGGATTATATATACATGATGTGCTATGAGGGAGGCGACGTGCTCAAGAATTAATGCGTTTGGCAGCAACTTTTTATAGGACACAGTGGTAGGAATAAAGGGGTGTATGGAGGAGATGGGAGAGAATTTAGTGAGGTGTTATCGAAATTTCACATTAAGGGATTTATGGTTTTGCAAATGGGTAAGGGGACACAACGGGCTATTTCCTAACTTAGGGTGTTGAGCATGGAGTGCAGTTTATAAGGACTGTCTAATGAGATTTGATATCTTTGGGCAATATATGTTAATGCCCCGAGGGTTTCAGGAACTAAAAAGTTATTATTTAGAAATGTGTTGTACTAACGATTGCATTTTATTCATTATCATGCCATAAATAAATCATTCAAGATTTTATGATGAAAAATTTCAATGACTCCAAAATGATGTTATAGGTGTCTTTAATGAATTTTGATTAGAGTTAATGTTTATAAAAAAAAAAAAAAAAAAAAAAAAAAAAAAAAAAAAAAAAAAAAAAAAAAAAATTCCTAGCATAAGCTACTGTTCTTATTTGTTATATTTTATGCTGTGTTAGTGTGCTTTCAGTAATATTATATTACATGTAACTACTTTGCATCATTTTTTCTAGGTCCGCTGAGATGTAAAATTTCACGATCGTAGTTTTTGTTTTGTTATATTGGATGTTTTTATTGTGACTTTTAGTATTATTCCCGTTTCGTTCTTTGTATCCTAAATACCTATGTATGTTAAGATCTTGTGATAATCGCCTAAATTATTGTTTGTGAGTATTCGAGGTGCTCTGTTAGCACCTGAGATCTTAGATTTAGTCTCCATACGTGTGTGGATGACAGCAGAAACCCTCCACCTATGTGTGCTTGCGTATGTGTGCATTGTGCGTGTTTAGTTTTTTTATTTATATCTCTTCTTTTATTGTACAATCTTTATAATTTCCAGTGTTTTGATGTTTTGTATAATAACCTTGATGAGGATGTTCTTAACAAATAAAACAATATCACTGTAATGTATAGTGTTGAGTGTGAGTGTATATTCACTGTAATATACGGTGTGTTGTGTGTGAGAGTGTATTACCATTGTAATATACAGTGTGTTGGGTGTGTGTGTATACCACTGTGCAGTATGTATATCAATATTAAGTTTCGGGTTAAGTGAAATTCTAGTGCAGTAAGCTTTTGTCGTGTATCTTTTAATATATTTCTGCTATTTGTATCGCACTGTTTTAAATAAAATATAAAAAAAAAAAAATAATTCCTGTGTCAGTGACTCATTCTGTTGGATTAATGGAAACAAACGAGCCCACTGAAATACTATTCAGACTAACAAAATACAGTGACTAAATGTGTAATGTGTGTGTGAGGACTTAAAAGTAATCGTGATGATAATTCGTCTCGAACTTGGTTAAACATATGTGCTTCTGTTGTGGAATAGTTGATACGATACCAACAACTGCAAGATCAAAGAATGCCAAAAAGAAAGAAAAGACCATTTCTCGGAAAAAAATCAACATAAAATACATGCTACTGGTGCATCAAAATATATTTATTCCACCACTGCATGTAAAGTTGGGCCTAATTTGGAAGAGTTTTAGTTGGCGCAAAACGTATGGCCAGAATATTTGTTGGCATTGTCCGCATCGCTGTTGGGCCGTGCGGACGCACTGCGCAGTACCTCCCACTAATCCCTGGTTTCTGCGCAGTTTTCCCCTGTTCAGCGACATGGCGGAGTACACCGCAGGAGGGGATTAACACAGTCTGCATTGAGCTGTTTGGAGGGGTTTTCTCTGAGCCCTGCTACGATGAACGTCGTTCTTCCTGCAATTATTAGGGATTTATATGGTATCCCTAACGAGGAACTGTATGGTGTGGCCCTTAATGGGTGAAACGAGTAATATGTGAAGTTCCTGAGGACTAGCTACTACAGCAGTGTGGTGGAGGAGTACCAGGAACGCCGAATGTGCCTCAACTCGACGATGGATGTGTGCTTGCATGACGTGTCTACTTACTATACGTGGGTACGAGTGAGGAATGTACCCTTGAGGCAACTAAGTTTGGTATAAGGAAGTTTTTAGCAAGTATGGGTCATTCATGAAGCCAGAGGTGGGGTATGGGGGATGGACCATATGAGGGCTCCCGGAAGGGTCATACAACATCAAGATGACCTCAAAGACGCCTATACCTTCGTATGTCATGTTGACAGGCACCAGAAATCAGGTATATGTGTCGTATGTGGGGCAAAGGAGAAACGTGTCGTCTTTGCGGCTCTTTGACCATATAGCGGCGCAATGTGCACGTAGAGTTGCCCCGGGGGTGTCAGCCCCGGTGGAGGACGTCCAGCAAAGGCGAGTGTGGTGGCGGCGGCGAAGAATGGGACTCCTCTATGGAGTGAGGAGGTGGAGAAGGAGGGTGAACAGATGGGGACGTGTGTTACACTCCCGGTGGAGGAGGGAGTTCCTACTCCAACGCCTGTGGTGGTGGAGGAAGTGGGGAGTCGACACAGGAGGTGTCCTTGGAGTCAGTGCTCCAGGAATTCTTGGAGGAGGCCGTGGTAGGAGAGGACATGGATGGACGGACCAGTGAAACGCAGCAATTGCAAGGCTGAGTGAGAAGTCGGAAGTAGCAGGGAATACTGGAAAGGATATACTTGTAGTGGCAGAGGTACACAGGGAGGATGTACCTGAGGAAGGGGTGGCTTTGGTAGGCAGCTCTAGGAAGGGGCCAGTGGGGTTGACTGAATAGATGATGTTTTAACACCTGGGCAAAGACCAGGTAAGAAGGCATGGGCAGAGGTGGTCCGCAAATCCCCTACAGGGGGGAGTACAGGGAAAATCGGGGGAAGACAAGGGGGGGTAGGGTCCTATTAAAAAGAGTAATAAGGAAAGTGTGAGCAGCTTGAAGGGAAGTGTGAGCAAGCCACAGCGACACAGAGGTAAGCCGCCACTCCTGACCATTCAGGTGTGTAACGATAAATGCTAATGGCTAAAAACTGAGGGAAAAGGGTCTGGTTGGAGTGGTTCCTCAAAAGGTACGACGTTGATGTTTGTTTCCTACAGGAGCATAACTATAAGTCAGGTAGTGAGTTGAGATTGAGAGGATATAAGTTGTTTGTAAGCATGGCAACGCTTTTAAAGGGCGGAGTGGCTGTTTTAGTAAAGGAGACCAGTCCATTGCGAGTCATGGGGTGGGAGGGAGGGGGGTGGGGGAGGGTTGTTCGGGTGGATGTGGTGGGGGCAGAGTAGGTAATGTTTTGTGGGAGTTTATATGCCTGCGAATTTGAATGTCAGGAAAAAAATCAGTTTTTTTTTCGTGACTTTTTTGTTATATTATCTCAGGGGTTTACCTGCCAAAAAAAAAAAAAAAAAGCGATAATTTGGGGGGGTTTTGGAAATTGTGTGTTTGGGCAGGTAGACGTAGTCCCTGGGGGGGCGGGTGCTGTTGGGTGTCTTAAAGGGGATGCTTTGTGCGATGTCGGGGTGGTAGATGGGGTTTGGGCCCGGGGGGGGTACCCAGGTTGACATACCTATTACAGGGGATTTTATGAGGAAAGGGTTTGGATAGGTTTTTATGTGAGGCAGGGGAAAGGAGTGGAGAGAGTTAAACAGTAGACGGGGGTTTAAAAAGATCACAGACAGTTTTGGGCTGACCTTAGGGGGGAAATGGATTCCGAGAATAAAATCAGAGTTGGGAAATTAAATGTGGGGCCCTTTTACAGGAGGAGGATCAAGGTGGGTCTTTTCAGTCATGGGGAAAAGGGCTTTTGGGAGGCTAGGGATGAGGAGGTGGTTTCTAAAATTGGTGGGTTTTTGGCGGGCAAAGGGAAAATTGTAAAAATTTTTTTTAGGAAGGGGGGCGGGAAGGGGCACGCGGGGTTTTTTGGGGTTTTCAAAATTTAATTTTAAGGGTCATTTGAAAAATTGTTTTTCCGGGGGGGGGGTAGGGGGAGGGGAAGGAGATAGGGGGGGCCCTTAGGAGTCTTTTTAGTAGAATGCAAATAAAAACGTTTTGATGCACTCAGGGTCGGGGGCAGGTTTGGGAGGACGTAATAAAAGGTGATAAGCCCCCCCGGGGGGGGATGTTCTCAGAAAATTCAAGGACAGACAGTTGAGGAATACCGTGGGGGCATATTTTTTGGGAGGGGGGGGAGGGTTTTGTGGGGGGCAGGGCCTCACTGACACAGATTCTATCAGTAGGTATGCTGATTTGGTTTAAAAGGAGAAATGGAAGAGAAGGGGGGGGGGTGGGGGGGTTTGAAAAAAATTTTGAGGGGAAAAAATTCCGCAGGGGAGGGGCAGGGGGAGGGAGTTGGAGGGAGGGCATTACGGGGGAAGAGGGGGGGGAATGGTGAATGGGTTGAGTCAGGGGAAGGCCCCCGGGGAAAAGATGGGTTTTCCCCAAAAATTTTTTACAAAGCACATTGGAGGTTTTTTGAGGGGGTGCCTAGTGGCGGTTCTGATTTTTATGTTGAAATGGGGGGAGAATGGCGCAAACCCAGAGAACTGGGGGCGTTGTCTTGGGGCCAAAGAAGGGAGGAAGGAAAGGGTTTTGGGGGATTATCGGGCCGTTGTCGTTAATGTGTACGGATTACAAAATTTTGCGAAGGTATTGGGGAACGGGTTTAAAGAAGGTAATTGGGAGTAGTGTACATGGGGTCAGTATGGGATTCCGGACGGACTATGAAGAATGGGCACAGTGTGATAAGGGATTTTATAGAGAACTGCCCAGGGAGGGGCGTCCTTGGTTGGATTGGGCTCAGGCATATCCTGCGTGAAGAGGGACTTTTTGTGGGGCTGTTTGGGAAAAAATTGGGTTTTGGAGGGGGTCGTGAGGTGGTTTCGCATTCTGTATGAGGGGCTGTCCTGAGGGTGCAGGTTAATGGTAAGCTGGGGGGGCGGTGAAAGATGGAACAGGGATTAAGGCAGGGTTTTCCCGCGTCACAGTTGCTCTTTGCATGCGTGCAACATCCTTTTTTTTAGGCTGTGGACGAAAGCATTGCGGGAGGTGGGGGGGGGGAAGTATGGGGGGCATAGTAGTTATGTGGATGATACAACTGTGTTAGTTACAGTGGGGAGCTTACGAAGGTGGGGGGAGGTCATTAGGGGTTTTGGGAATGTTTTAGGAATGGTAGTTAATTTAGCAAAGTCTAGGTTATTGGAAGTAGGGAAAATGGGTTGGGGGAGATTGGGGAAGGAAATGGGATGGACGGTTTGTGACAGGAATTAGGGTGTGTGGGATAGGTAAAATGAGGCAATTGCAGAAAAGTAGGAGGAATTAACTCAGAAGCAGTCACGAGTAAGGTTATAGGCAAGTTAAAAGGTTGAGGGCCAGTGAAGTGGCGTTACAGCGAGGGCGTTGGTTTAAAATTTAAAATCGGGGTGTATAGTAAGGTCTGGGGTTAGCGGAGGTGTTCCCTTTGGGGTGAAGGATATACAGGAAATACAGAGGAGGGTGTTGAGGTTTGTGTGGGGTTTGGGAGGGCCTGATTGTTCAAAGATGTGGTCATGACGGGGGTGAAAAGGGGGACTAGGTTTGTTGGCCTTTGGGCCTAGGGTAATGGTATTATATAAATTAAGCAGAGGTATCTAAGGGTGGGGGGGAGGGGGTGTTAGGGGGGATAGGGGGATGAGGGATGCC
>NW_026506482.1:0-25091 GCF_026875155.1 Cherax quadricarinatus
CCCAATCATTAAAAACCACTATTTTAAAGATGAAATCGTTAGCACAAAACTAACAGTCATCCTTCACCCCTCGATAAATACTGAAGTCTTCCACCACACGCAATACCATGGTATATATATATTTCACTTCACACATGCACCCACATTGTCTTTTCATTACACACATACCAAAAATTTCGTTGAAATATAAATATTCCATCACTTTTACACATCTTGTCCTTTGTCAATTGCAAAATTTAAATAATTTAAAATTGAAGAACTTGTATCGTTCAAAACAACAACCCGCTCATCACACAGTCAAAGGACTTAGTCTCATCTTTTTCATTCTCTTCCCCCACAAAACCCCTTTTCCCAAATTGTCCTGGGAATCCAGCCCCCCCCGCGACCCCTTACATTGCCATAAACCCTAAAATCCCTAAACCTAAAACTCCGATACCCCTCAGTAAACAGTCCCCCAATCCCCCATAAATTTCCTTTTTTTTTTTTTTTTTTTTTTTTTTTTTTATTTTTTTTAAAAAAACACAATACACTCATACATTTGTGCTATATTTAGGTTTAATAAACATAAAACATAATCCATTAAATAATAAAAACAACAATTCCATTCTTATCCCAGCACAAACTTATACAAAGAAAAACACGTTCATCGTAAAGCTTTTTCCCCCCTCCAAAGTGCCCAACCACACAACAACAACATGTAACTGAAAACCCCACACCTAACAACAGGTGGGTTTATTATATCCTAAAATACAGCCGTATCTTATAACACAAAAGGTAATTTTTCCCTAAATGCACACTTTTTTACTTTATACAAAAAATTTATATACAAAGACATTCTCAATAACCCAATTCGTTGCACACCTTAATATTGTAAAATTAAACTTTATACACAAAGACTTAACTAAACACCTAAAAAATTACAAAAATAAAGGTGACAAAATAGCCATTTCCACACCTTACCACAAGAAACTAAACAAAACTTTTAAATAAAAAAAGATACACACTCTGTTCATAACCCATTATTATCAGTGTTTTAAACAATGTTTTGAGTTTTCCCTTCTTGTATTGCCCAGACAAAGATCATTTCCCTTTTTAAAAAACTATGACATCGGCCCTTTTGCTTTCAACACATGGTTAAAAAAAAACATTCCCAACAAAAAATCTCCAGTTACACCCTTTTGACATGTCATCCCCCCCCATCAACTCTCATGACAATTACCACATTTCATATCCTTCATTAGGGTCAAAACCCCTCAAAAAGGAAAGGGTCCCTTAGTACTTAAGTAGCCAAATTACGAGCCCCCTTTACCGTTATATTTCTAATCCTGGGGAAAACCAGTTGTCCCCCTGTTCCATAAATGAGTTTATTTCTGATCCCGTGGAAAAATTTCCAGCTGCAATTCCCCCTTACCCTAACCCCCCCCGCCTTTTTTCCTTCAACCCCCAGGAAAAAAAACAAAAACTGCCAAAATGTACAGAATCTTTTTTTTACAACCTCAACCCCCCTCTTACCCTAAAGTTGGGGCACGCAGGAGCTCTACATTCCCCCCACCCATTAACTTGAAAACTTAGCCAGCCACACCCTTCCTCCCCCAACTTCTCAAAAATTAGCAGAAAAGCTGTTTCCGATTCCTCCAATGTTCGCTTTTGCCTCCTTTACCAAACCCATAACACAAAGCCTTTTGACCAAAACCCCCATTAAAAAACCCTTTAAAAACTAACTCCCTTACCCTAGGCATTAATCAAGTTTCGGGAAATCAGCCAAATCGTACCCCAACATAAAAAGGGGTATCCCGCCACCCCTTGCATCACTTCGGGTTTCCCCACTCATCTTACAAACCTTCCCCACCTTGAGTTTTTTTTACCTCCCATTACTAAAAAACCCCTTTACATATTCTCACATCCATCAAGTCCTTTCCCCCCCCACCATCGAGTACTTCCCTCATCACCCGCCCAACCCCCACCCCTTTTTAAACCCCCCCCCCCCCCCCTTACGTACTTTTGTTTAACATAACATGGCCTTTCCCCTTGGCCCTAGCATCAAAAGCCCTACTCCCCCTCTGCGACATTCGCTTCCCACCTCTTTACTTAGCCAGCTCGCCAAACCCCATATATAACGAAGCACCTTCCTGTATTCCTTTCCCTTTTCCCGAAAGGATACACCACTGCATTTTTCCACACTTATATAAACCAAAGAATTTATTATTATTCCCCTTTGCATTAGAGAAACATCCTTCGCTCTTTTTTCCAACCGTTTTACAACTTTCTCTCCCCCCAATTCCCGAATTCCTCCGTTACCTCTCTCTCTGCCATAAGATAACCCCACAAATTTTCAGCTGTTCAGTCACATCCCTCCAAACTCCACCCCATTTACCCCCCCCCAATCCCTATCTCAAATAATTTCGATTTAGCTCTTTGCAGCAGCCTAAACGCCTCCCCAAAAAAAACCTCATTACCCCTCCCCTTTGAAAACCCTTCGACATCATAGATCATATTGTTGTGTCTCTACTAACCAATACCTCTGTAAACCCCTTCCCCTCCTCCTGAACGTTGTTGTTTCCCTAACCCTTTCCCCAAAAAAGGGGGTTTGTTGCATACATCAAACAGAATTTGAGACTGGGACACCCCGTCTAAAACCCTTTTTTTTTCCCCATTTTCAACACGCCCCCCAACCTACCATTAATTTTCACCTGAACGTATTTTCTGCAACAAGGTCTTCACCCATTTTACTTTCCCCCCCCAAAAACCCCCATAAGCTTAAAAGGTCAACCAGTACTCCTATTCACAATCATAAGCATTCCCCAATCAATGCCCAAAATTTCCCCCACTTTTAAACCCTGCAAAATCCCTAATACGACTATGTCCATCCCCTACTAGACCCGGAAATTTCCCCAAAACTACCCTTGGCACCATCCCACCTATTCCCTTTCTTCATCCTGTTCCCTAAAATCTTCGCAAAATCTTATAACTGTACACATTAAAGTAGGGCCCCCCGTACGTGCTCATTTTCCCCCCCCTCGCTTTTTTTCTTTACAAGCACGACCACACCCGTTCTTGACTTTCCCAATTTCCCTTTCCTTACATACAATTCAATACCTAAACCCCAAACAAACATTTATGGTTTCCCAAATGCACTCTGTAAAAACTTTGGAAACCCCATCAATTCCCGGTGTTTTCCCCCCCTTACTTAAATTAACACCCCCCCTTTTTCACTTCTTCCATCTTATTATTCCCTCCCCCCCCTGCCCTCCCCCCCTTTTCCCCCAAGCCCTTTCCCCCCTCCCTTTTTTTATTTATATCCCCACATTCCCTTTTTTTTCCCATTTCCTTTTAAACCTGTCCCCGCATAATTATTATCCCCTCAGTTGTCACCAACATTTCCCCTTTTTGTAAACCTTCCAAATCGTCACTAACCTCAAAAGTATTATAGTGGACTCCTTTGCTAATGAAAAACTTCTTAACACACTCCCCACGGTTTTATCCCCCATACACGGCATCCATCCCCTGCCCTTACCCAAATTCATCAAATTTTTTATTAGATGCCCCTTAGTCCCCTCTTACCCCTGATTTTTCTTAAAAAGTTTTCCCCCCATCTCTTGCGTAAACTCTTGAGTGCGCCAAATAAATCTTTTAAACCAACCCCACCCGCCTCCCCTTTTTTTAAATTTTAAAAACCCGCGATACCGGGTTTTTAAGGGCCCTTTTTCCCCCACCAACCCAAAATACCCTCCCCCCATCCCTTGCCCCCCACAATTGCCCCCCACCAGTCTCTAAATCGCGTTCCCCCCCTTCCTCCTCCCCAAACCTCGATTTAACTTCCAAAATTTTAAAATATACCTTTCCACTCCCCCCCAACCCAGTTCTACAAAAAATGCCCTATGACCGAAAACCACGTCCACGTTTTTACCCCTCCTACCCTAACTGCCTCGTTTTTAAAAAATCCTATTAACCCGCTGAATAATTTCTCCAACAAAAGTGTAATCCATCTCCCAACCCCACTCCCCCCCCACTCCCTCACCCCGCATCCCTTTAAAAATTGCGTAACGACCGTAATAACAACCCCCCCCCCTTTTCTCCACGTCCCCCCCCTTATAACACAGTTCCAGTCCCCCCCCTTACAGTTATGAGGTAAACCCCTTAAAAAATACACTAAAACGTTCTCCACAAATCCCTTTTACTTTTTTATATTCTCTGCTGGCATTAAACCCCAATGAAAATACTCTAGATGCTCCCCACTCCCATCCCCCCCTCACTTTTCCCCCCCCCCCCCTTTTTCCCACTTTTAATACGAAGGGACTATTTTCCCTTTCCCCCCTGCCACTCCCCCTTTTAACCTAACAGACCCTTACATCAATTTAAAAAACCCCTTTAAAAGCCAAAGCACAGCCATTTTTAATTATGTTTTTGTATAAAGCAACTCCACATTATATCTCCTCAAAAATCATTCATCCATACTCGTTTCACTTCATTTTCCCAAACCATTTACATTTACAGTTTCACTGAATTTTTTAAAAGTGGTGGTTTACCCTTTTTTCTTGGGACCACCCCCTATACCGTCCCCCTGTATGGGATCTTTCTTGACAGTTCTTATTCACCCCCCCTATCCCTTCATTATCCCTAGAACCATTTAAAACCCTACTTACCCCCCTTTCCCTCTTTCCCTTATACATACTCTTTCTCCAAATTTTATCCTGTTCTTTGTCCTGGATAAAACATCGTCCCTCTCAGACGTTCCGCAGTTCTCTTACGAGAACTCCCCCCCCCACAACCCTTTCCCCCACCTGTCTTTTCTGCCCCATGGGCCCTGCCACAACGTTTTTTGGGACATTAACATTAGGCACACAGTATTCCCAACCTCCTGATTTGCTGCACAGTTGCCCGCACCAGGGGTTTTCACCCCTCCCCCCTGTCCCCTTCAACGTCAGCAAAAAGGAAATAAATATCCTCCAGCAAGCCACCTGTTGGGGCCCGTACCCTCCTCATAGACGTCGCTCGTCTGTCCTTATAACTATAGTGTTACCTTTCTTCCCTATCCCTCACCCCGTCCACTTCGTCACCCATCGGGAAGGAATCTTGTTTGGCCCTTACTCTTCCCCCGACACCCCCAGAGCTTCCTCTGATGTAAGATCACTGGTTCCTGTTCCCTCCGTCCAGCTTTTTTATAGCATTGGGCCGCCATATGTTCAAAAGAACCACATAATCGCAAGTTTTTCCGTGCCCTAGTAGTACCTAGACCTGCGTTGGAAGACCTCCATAAATAGTAGATGGGAAATTTACGCCTCAACCATTTTCACGTAAATTATCCTTAGGTAGCCCCCCATAAGGTCCATTTTGCCAACCCCCACACTGCTGAGGGGGTTTTTCCCCAAACTGCTAAAACCGCCCTCCCCATTCATGCCCTCGCCTCAAAAGGCACGTTTCGTATTTTTCACCCCCGTCACATAGCTGGACAATCATGTAAGCAGACTTCCCCCATAGTTTTCACGCCAGCCCCTTTTCTTGATATTTTACTTGCTTTTTGAGAATCCTGCGTCTTTAAAAAATTGATGAAAATTTTCGACACCAAAACCATTATGCTACTCCATATAATTCTTCGGTCGAACCATAACCCACTGATGATGGCAGCAGTAACACGTCCCTGGTTGTTCCGTAAGCGTGCCACGCACTAATTCCACGCAAACAGTGCTCAACCCCCGGGGTCCAATGCGATCCGCCATGTGTATGCACAAAACGGAAAACTGGGGATAAACCGTTGTATCAGGGCCACTGCGCAGCTGGCACGGCACAATACCCTGCAACAATTATAGGGGGTTAAAAGGGGGGTGTGAGATAAAAGCTTGGGGGCCAGATTTTATAGGGGCGAAAATGTAGGAATAATTGGTTTATGGGGCGTCTTGGGGAAAAAAATTTCCCGGAAGGTTTAGGAATCTCACTGTGGGTTCCCTTAGGGGGGGGTCCCCGAGGATGGACAAAGGAGTGGTCTCCTTTTGGGAGATGTAAAAAGGGGGGGGGGGTTGTTTTTGGTTTAGTGGAACTGATTAGTGTAAGAGGAAAGGGAGGAAATTAGGTATGGATGGTACGCCATGTTTCCGGGTTGTTTGTCAAGTGAGATATAAGTGTGGTTTCCCGGGTTTTCATTTCTAAGCCCGATGTTATGTTTACTGGGTTTTTAAAAAATTTTAAAGCCGGGTACCGAGCCCTTGGATCTCGTTTTTAATAATTAGATTGGGACGTTGGTATCAACAAAAATTTTTTTCTGAGATACGTGTCAGTTCTTTTGGGAAAGGCCCATTAAAGCAGCTTTTCCTTATAACTTTCTTAGTCTTATTTTAGTCCCCCGGGTTCTTTTAAAAAATTTTCATAGCCCCGTATTTTACCGCTAATTTTGGGATTTGGGTTTTATCTTGCATTTTGGTGTGAACTTCACGATATGCTGTTTTTAAAGTTTGTAATTCTGTTTAACATTTAAAATTTGATATCATATTGGGGGTGTTATTTTCTACTTATTACGTGTATGTTATAGGGAAGTAATGTTTCATATCGTTTTAGTCTGTAAATTTTGTGTTTTTGGTTTTGGGATCATAAAACCCAATTTTTTGGGTTTTTTGAGGTCGGGGGATGACCTTTATTAGGATAAAACGTTTTTTTTTTTTTTATTTTTATTTAAAACAAATTTTAAAAAACATTAAATAAATAAAAAAAACACAGTATCATTTTTTTCCACGAATTATAAAAATTTCATTGTCAAAATACAACAGACGTTTAATTTTGTGCTGACACAAACTTCCCCCATCCCCCATGCATTTATAACTTTGCAAAATATGTTAAATACAAGATTACACAAATTATACATTACATCAACCAAAAAATTAAAATTTTGCATTATTATTATTATAAACAAAGAACGCCAAACCCACAATAGCATTAATTTTTCATTTTTTTTATTTATTTTATTAAATCCTTCATACAAAAATGAAATTTAAAACGGTACTTATAACAAAAAAACAAACACGAACTATAAGTAAGGGTTTCCAGACTCAGTCTAGGGTTACACGATGAGAATCGTGACAGACAACCTATTATAATTTAAACTTGGGAAAACCGATAACGTATTTTTTTTAAAAAGTAATGAAAAACAAGATGTTTATAAAAACAAAACAAGAAAAACACAAGAACCAAAAAAAATGACCCCTAAAACCAGGTCGCTAAATACAGCAAAGAGTAATATTACATAGAACAATGTCACAGTGCCAAGTCAAACACATACAGAGGGATTACACCCCCCAGACTTGTTTACACATCATACGCACAGGTTCATACACATTCGCCCGTTACATATATGAAAGGGACGACCCCGTTTCTACCCCTCCCAGCCCCCCTACTTTACATTTCCACCCAACCTGCCCCTCCCCCCGAATTTAAAAATTTAATAAAACCTTAATGTTAGGTTTTTCTTTTTCCCCCTTGTAAAAAACCCCCTCCCCCCTTCTCCCCTAAATTTTTTCTGTTTCGGCCAAAGTTTTATAAAACAACTGCCCAAAAACCCCCCCCTTCCCCCACTGACCCCTTTCCCCCCCCATTCCCCAAATTTTAACTAATCACCATAATTTCTCCACAGCCCTAAAAATACCTCATCCTACCCCCACTCCCCAAAACTTAAAAGCCCGCAGAAAAAAAAGTTTGTACCACTTACCTATGCAGCACCCTACCAAACCCAAACCCCGACCTCCCCCATCCCCCTCACAAAAAATTTCACTACGGGAACGCAGAATCCTCCCCTCCACTACCCCCAGACCCCCCCCCCCATCCACCACCCCGTCTACCCTTTAAAAAACCATCCCGAGGTAAAATCCCATGCAAAAAACGTACATCCTTCACGCCCACGGGGGTAACCCTTTAACCAACTGAACCTTCCCATATATTTCCCCAGTCATACAGGGGAAAAAATCCCCTCCACCGGTGCCACAACCCTCCCCCACAAACTTTAAAACACACCCTACTTTTTTCCCTTACCCAGACCCCTCCCCCAAAACACCACTCCCCTTTCAAAATGTTTCACATTTTCCCCCAAAAACTCTTCCCAGAAAACATGTGTTTAAATTACGGGTTTTTCCTTTGCCCAACCCCCCCCCCCCCCCACACCCCCCTCCCTCAACCCCCCTTTTAATGAAGATACATTTGACCCTCCGTTTAAAATTCATTAAACCCAAACCCCCCCCCCCGGGGACCCCAAAAGGTAACTTTAAACCCCTTTTTAAAGGGAAATCCCCGTTTGAACCCCCCACAAAAATTT
The DNA here is from genome assembly GCF_026875155.1 of Cherax quadricarinatus. Lineage (NCBI taxonomy): Eukaryota > Metazoa > Arthropoda > Malacostraca > Decapoda > Parastacidae > Cherax > Cherax quadricarinatus. The sequence goes on from NW_026506482.1 coordinate 8,294, forward strand.
AAAAACCCCCTCTAAGTAATTTGCAATTGCCGCCCCCTTAAAAGGGGAACCGGTCCCCTGCCAAACCTTACTTACAATAAGACGTTAATTAAAATGGCCGGGCTGTACAAGGGCAAATGAAAAGGCCCCGCAATGCTCCCAAGCAACCCGAACCCCTCTACCAACCGACCGATTTTTGCCCGAAACTGCAACATCAGATCATTGCATGATAAACCAAAAAAATTTTTAAGACATAAACCCCGCTTCGTCAAAACTGCACTCCCCCCCACTCAAAACCCCCCCCCGCCCAAGCTCCTAACCCCTGACCAGGGATTTTGTTTCACTCTCATCCCATTTGAAAACTGGAACGGCAACTCCCCATCTAAGGGGGTTCATGACATCCCCCCCCTAACCAGAACGTGAAACATCTACGTACCCTAGAAACAGGCCAAACCCTCCCAACCCCACTCCCTCCCCCTCACAAATTCCCTTTTGTCCCACCTTCTATAAAAGGGGGCCCGTATCACGCAAAAAAAAGCTGTGACATAACACCCCTGTCAAGTCCCCCCACCATTACAATCCTCCCCCTAAACTTCCATTAATCTGTACTCTCGCCATTGCCCCTTGATATAACGCATCACCCATCCCACTATTTTTTCCCAAAACCCTGTCTCCTAAGGATAGCTCCCCAATGCCTCTCGCTCCACTCTATCATATGCTCCTTGCCAGTCTAGTGCAACCAAAAACCCCCCATTCCCCCCCTTTTCCTTCCACGAAATCCTTTAGTAACCCATGCCCCACCCCCAAGACCTACCTGGCAACCCAAATGGGTTTCCGATTACAACCCGCCCTACAACACACTTAATCCTATTTCTAAAATCTTAGCAAAACAACTATAAATCCGCGCATAACAACGATATTGCCCGGTAGTCCCTAAGCGAATGCTGTCCCTTACCCTTCGTACCAAGACAACTACAGCTGTTGCCTGCCTGCTCCCAACGGCCCCCTCTCCTTCACAAGTTTTAATAACCCCCCACCAAAAAACCTTTTATTAGCTCCCAATGCTGTTGATAAAACTCTGACGGTAGTCCATCGATTTCCCGGGTGCTTTGCCCTTACGCATGTCACTTAAAGCTCTCCATATTTCCTCCTCAGTTATTTCCCCACCCAGTGCTTCCCTATAAATGTTTCCCAACCGACATGTCACACTTCCACACACCTGCTCTAAATCCCCCAACTCCTACCCTTCCTCTCCCCCAATACTTCTCATACCACTTATCCGCAAACAACCCCCATCCCATCTGTAGTGTGGATAACCTGACCCCACCCTATATACCCTCCCACCGACTCATGAACCTCCCAACCATGGAATAGCTGTTGCCTGCTGACGTTGTTTTTGCCTGCGCAACACACACGACGATGGCCTATCTCCCCATAACACCTTCTCCACCCCCGCCAATTAACTCTCACCGCTTGGAACCGCTCGTCCTGGATTTCCCGCAACCTCTCTTTAAGTCCCCCTAATGTTGTCCATAGGATAGGTCCCCTCCACCGCTCCCTTTAAAAATAAAAAACCCCTTAACCTGTCCTCCAAATAATTAATAAGCCCAAATTTTAAAAGAATTGATCCTTTTTCCCTTCCCGCACATAATAATGCCGAATCCGTTCCTTAGCCACACCATCCCACCACGTTACCCACGTCCTCGCCCCCCTTTTACCTCCTCAGTTAACCCCTCCCACAGCGCTGTAAAACCCTCCAACCCTCCTCATCTCCCAACACACTGGGTTTAATTTCCAGTAATCCCCTAGAGAATACTAGCTAGGGAATCCCACTCGACCTCTGTACTCCTACCCGCCCGATGATCGGAAAAGCTACTTCAAAGTACGAACAGACTTTGACAATACCTGTGAATATGTACACCATCAAACCCTAGCTGCCAATAACCTCTCCACGAAAGATGCTCCACCATCCCAAGGCACCCCCACTTACACATCCCTTTCAAATTGACGCCACCAAGAGATCTACGTAAGACTCCCAACATGTGCCCCGCCCCTCTTTGGTTCCACATCAGGCTCTCCTGTTTAACACAATTCAGTCCCCCCCCAACGTGGCCACTGCAGTAAACCACCGGAAGGCAAAAACTAGATCGCCCACACAAAATCCCTCTTTACTTCATTTTCGGTTTCAGCTGGCATAACCCCTTACAAAGGTTACCCTCTGCCCCACCCCACCCATCCACACGCAACCACCCTCCCCCCCCCTCCTCCCTCACTTCGTTGCAACACAAACGGGGCTCGCCTCCTTTTTTCAATAAACCCACACCACCTTTCAAACGTGCCGATGGCAGGTCAAAACCTTGGACCCTGCCACCTCAAGCACTTTTTCCCTCCCTGAAATTAGCTCCTGTAGAAATAAAACGACGTCCACTCTGTATCGATGTAAGAGCATACGAAAACATTCCCTCTTCCACTCCAGTACACAGTCCATTCACATTCACAGTCATACACCTAAGGCCTTCCTAAAGCTTCCAACCCTTCCTCCTCTCAACCTTCCAGGGCCTCCTGCCCCAGGTCAACACATGTTTTCTCACCATCCCAACCCCACCCCCCTTCTTCCGATGCCGCTTTATCCTGGCTATCTCGAGAATATGCCTCTTTCCTCCCAGACCTCTGGGGCTGGCGTCAGGACGTCATCTGAGTCTGACGCTGCCGGGCCCTTTTTCCTCCCTGGGCGCCCTCCATTGCCATACTGTCTTCCGACGATTCTCACAGTGAACGTCAACCGCTACTGTGTCATGTTGCCCCAGAGCACGGTGACTCCTCTCTGTGCCTTCTGATTTCCTCCTTCCTTCCTGTGCCTGTCCCGACACTCTCTCCTTGCAACTCAGGAACCATCTCTCGGACTAAGCCATCATCCTCCCCAGAAGGAGGTAAAGTTTTCAATACCTCGTCAAGCTCCTCCTCCAGCTCCCGCACCTCCTGCTGGATTAGCACTTCCCTCCCCTGTCACTGGCAAAGTGGCCATTTTGGCTCCACACAACTCATGCCTTTGCCCATCATGCACCACAAGGGAATCCTCAACAATTTCACTCCACAGACGGCCATCTCCTCGGTTTCCCTTGGAACTCTCCGCTACGGTATCCACACCTGTAACTGGTGCTCCACCAGTCTGGGGCCGTCCCCCCCACTGTCGCCCACACGTCGCCGCCATGTGGTCGTACCCCCCACACAGGCTGATGTAGTCGCTCCCCGCATAAGACACCAAAATTTGGTCCGAAAACTCCGCATCACATGTAGGAGGGAATGGACCCTCAGACATTTTGGGGAGAAAAAGTGCCTCCGGACTCCCATGTACGCACCTGCCGCCCACTTCCCTTTGGGGTTTGCCAGAGCCGGTACCATAACTGCAAAACTTTCCCTTTAATCCTCCCGTCAGCCTCAAAGGGGAACATTGCGCAAATTTCACCCGTTAGGGGCGAGAGAGTCTATGGATGCACTCTGACAGCTGGTGTTGCTCTATCTACATGCTAAAATTTCTTCCCCAACGACTATACACACGTCGAATTTAACTTGAGAAGATGCGATGGGGCCCCATTCGGGGCCCACCATACCTCATCATCCCTGTCTCCGTCGTCTCTCTGATGATTGTCGGAAGTAACACCTTTTCCCGTAGAGGGGGAATCGCCCAGAAGCAGCTAACGCCGATAGTATTCACCCTCGCCGGATACTCCCCATGTTGGCTATGAAGCTCTCCTGAAAAACAGCAGAGGGGGGGAAGCAAAACCCGCTCCACCGCAGTGGCAGCTAATATAATTAAATTTAAAGTTATTTAGAAGGGGGGACTGTACATACGGGGGGGGGGGGGGGGGGGAGAAGTGTAGCTGTGTCTGCACTGGCAATAATGTTTATTTAAAAGGAGGGTTTAAGGTTATGATAGGTTGTGGGTTATGTATAGGGTTTGGGTAATAGGCCTTGTCTAGGTGTTTTTAAAAATGTACCTGGTTTGTGTATAGAGGTTTGGTATATCTAGTAGGGTTTTTTTAATTTTAATATTATCTTATTTTATTGCTCTGTTTTAAATAAAAATTATGTTAGGGGTTTGGGTTTTTTAAACCCCTTTTAAAGTGCGAGGTTTGTTTATAAAAACTTTTTTTAGGTTTTTTTTAATTTTTGTATGTTAAGTATTTTTGTTCGTTTTTTGTAGCGAATTATTTTTATTAGAGGGTTTAAAATATTATTAATAAAAATACTGTTCCCCTTTTGGCATAAGGAATTACGTTCCCTTCGAAATTCCCTTTTGGGTTTGGATATAATGTAACATAACTTAACAAAACTCTGACCCCCGTCAAGCGGGGATGTTAGGTTTTTGTCTTTTTTTTGTAGTTGTTAGGTAGCTTGGGTTTGGGGGTTTTTCTTTACGACATGTATGTGTAGTACATTATTTTATGTTGGTGGTTATGGTTTTATGTGTAAAGAAATTTCAACTTAGTAATCTTGTGATGTACATTTGTATGTTGTTTTTGTTGTGATGGACTGTCAGGTACATTTTTTATTTTTAAACTATGTAAAGTTTCTTTTTTTTGTGTTGTTTGGGTACAATGGCTTGGCGGCAACTATTAATGTGTTATACATTGTGAGGTTTTTTCCTTTAGCGTGTATTGTTTGCTATAACAAAATTTATAATACTTGCCCGCGGGGGTAACCGGTACTAGTAGCACAAAGAATGTTTTGATACCTGTCTTGATTATGCATTTTTACTTTTTTAAGGTTTTTAAAAAAAATATAAAAAAAAAAAAAGTAACCTAACAATCAAAATACATAAGAACAAGATATTACATTAGTTCACACGGACACATTTGTAAATTGGAAAAATAACATCCACAATTTTCCCCTATCAATAAAAAAAAAACAAAAACCATGAAAATCAGAACACATGTATAACATTATTTTACACTAAATTAGAGGATACATTTTTTTAAAAAACCCTATGTACATTTTTAATTAAAAAACCATATCAAAGGGGTTCCAAAGGACGGGGCAAACTTGTTAATGACTAAAAAAAAATTCTAATTCCCCTATCTGAAACAAATTTAAAAACCTCCTTGACAAAGTCATATTCTTCACTTCTTTGTGCCAAGGTATTACAATCCTTTTTTTATAAAGAAGTACCGTTAAAAAGGAAAATACTTTATACAATTTTATTAAAGAAAAACTAACAAGGGTAAAGGAAGTACTTGCAGCTACACGTTAAACTAAAAAAATTGACTCTTTTTTTACTTGCTTTTTTTTTATTTTTTAAAACCCCTTCTCAACTTAATAAAAAACACATACAATAACACGGGTAAATCATTTTTTCACGTGTTCAGTATTTTGGCCTAAAAAGCCATAACAGCCATTTAAACCACCTCTCCTCGATAGTGAATGCAAAAAATATCCCAACCAATATTAATGCAAGGCTTTCCAATTATGACTAGTACCCAAAGGTATTTATCGCCAAATAAAATATCTCTACAGGAACAAAACCATTCATAAATATATCCCTCAATCTCCCCCTCACACCACCTTCCACACTGCTATCCAACCCTTACACCCCCCCCCTCACAAAAAAAAAAACTCTACCCTTGCCCCCCCCCCTTTTCCCTTAAAACTGTGCTACAGAAAAATTACGAAAACCTATCGAAAAACTTGAATCCCATCTCCCCCCATATTTTAACCTTTTTCCCTAACCTTGTCCAATAAAACCTCGCTGCTAACGCTTTTTCCTCAAGCCCTAAAAACCCCTAAACCCCAAGAAACATGAAATAATCTGCCATGCTTACCCAAAAAGCCCTACCCACCCATTTGCTACCCCACTAACATCCTTGACAACGACTAAGAAAAGCCAACTCCCCCCCCCCAACACCTAAAAACCCCCCCCATCCAGACTCTCACCATTTCCCAAAGTGAACAAAAATATACCACATGATATGCCGTCCCTCCTCCCCAAATAAACATGTTGCCCCAACAAACCCCATTTATGCAACATTACTTAGAGCCACCACACCCATTAGAAAACGATACACCAAACTCCCTAACCCTTGCGGATCCGAACGCCGAACTCCCTCCATAGACCCCCCATTTAACATGGGGTTTACTGTGCCCCCCCCTGCAATGCCCCTTCCCCACACCACACCCACCACTGCTTTTACCTTCAACCTTTTTTACTTGCCCCACGCCAACATGAATCTTTTTACATCTTACATTTTCTAAAATCCCTAACCCCCTCCCCCAAAATTTCTAGCATCCCTACCCCCTACCCCCTAACACCCCTCCCCCCCCCCACCCTTAAATACCTCTGTTTAATATATAAAACCATTCCCCTAGCCCTAAGTCCAACAAACCTAGACCCCCCCTTTGCCCCCTCCGTATGACCAATTTTTGGAAAACCGGGCCCCTTCCAACCCCCACAAAAACCCTCAACACCCTCCTCTGTTTTTCCTGTATATCCTGCACCCTAAAGGGGGAACACCTCCCTACACCCAGCCCTTTGCTATACACCACCGAAAATTTACCAACCCCCTTTGCTGAAAACCCCCTTCACGCCCTCAACCTTTTAACTTGCCTAAACCCCTACTCGTGACTGCTTTGAGTTAATCCTCCTACATTCCTGCAACTGCTTTTTTAACCAATCCCACACACCTTAATTCTATCAAAAACCCGCCATCCCACTCCCCCCCAAATCTCCCCCCCCCCCATTTTTCCTACTTCAAAAACCCTAGACTTTGCTAAATTAACTACCTTTCCTGAAACAACCCAAAGCTCCAAATGACCTTCCCACCCTACGTAAAGCCCCCCATCGAAAACTAACACAGTTGTATCCCCACAAACCTACTATCCCCCCCCTACTTCCCCCCCACCTCCCAAAAATTCCTCCCCCACAGCCTCAAAGAAAGGATGTTGCACGCATAAAAAAGCAATGTGACAGGGGGGAAACCCCTGCTTATCCCTGTTCCACACCACTCCCCCCCCCCAGCTTACCATTAACTTGCACCCTCATTACAGCCCCCCTACAGCGTGCGCACCACCTCACTACCCCCCCCAAAACCCAATTTCTCCAAACATCCCCACAAAAATCCCCCCTTCAAAACAGTCATATGCCGGGCCCCCAACCCAACCAAGGACCCCCCCCTCCCTGACAGTTCCATAAAACCCTTATCGCACTATGCCCATTTTCAAATCCTTCCGGAATCCCATACTGCCCCCTCATGTACTCTACCCCCAATTACCTTTTTTAAAACTTTCCCCAATCCCTTTTCGCAAAAAATTTGTAATCCGTAAATTAACACAAGGGACGATAACCCCCAAACCCTTCTCCTCCCCTTTTCCCCTTTGGCACCAAGACAACGACCCCATTCTCTGTGTTTGCGCCATTCTGCCCCATTTAAACAAAAAATTCAAAACCCTCCCTAGGCATTTCCCCCTCAGAACCTCCCAACCTTTGTAAAATCATTAGGTAACCCATCTATTCCCCGGGCCCTTCCCCTGACAAAACCCCATTCCCCACCCCCCCCACCTCCTCCCCCGTAATCCCCCTCCAACCCCTTCCCTCTGCCCCCATACCCTGCGGTACCCTAACCCCATAAATGTTTTCTATCCCACCACCCCTCCCTTCTCTTCCATTTCTCCAAACCCAACATAGCATACCTACTGATAGAATTGTGTCAGTGGACCTGTCCCCTCACTAACCCTCCCCACCCTCCACAACAATTTCGCCACGGTTTTCCCTCATTGTCTGCCCCTTAAATTTTTCTGGAAAAACATCCCCGGGGTTGGCTTATCACCCTTTAGTCGTCCCCCAAATCCTGCCCGGCCCCGAGTGCATAAAAACGTTATTATGCACTCTACTAAACGACCCAATTTCCCCCCTAACTCCTTCCCCCCCCCCCTACTCCCCCCCCGCATAACAATCATTAAACTGACCCTCTAAATAATTCTGCAACCCAAAACCTCCAGCGTCCCCTTTCCCCTGCCCCCTCTTCCAAAAAAAATTTAAAATTTTTCACCTTTGCCTGAAACTCCCACCAATCTAACAAATCCACCTCCTCATCCCAGCCTCCCAAAAGCCTTTCCACCATGCTGAAAAAACCGACCTTGATCCTCCTCCCGTAAAAGCCTCGCATTAATTTCCAATAACCCTATATATTCTCGGGAAAACCATCCACCCTAAGTCAGCCAAAACTGCTCTGTGGCTGAAAAAAACCCCGCACGTTCTAACTCTCTCCCTCCTATCCCCCGCCTCACATAAATCCCATCCCAAACCTTGCCTCATAACCCCCCTGTACTAGGTAAAATTTAACCTGATACCCCCCCCCCGCCAACCCCATCTACCACCCCCCCATCACCCAAACATCCCCTTTAAAACACCCAACACACACCCCCCCCCCCTAGGAACTCGTCTCATGTAAACACACAGTTCCAATCACCCCCAATTTCGCTATGGCAGGTAAACCCCTGAGATGATATAACAAAAAATCCCAACAAAATCTGATTTTATCCTTAGTTACCAAACGAGGGATATAAACTCCACAAAACTACCCTACTCTCCCCCCCCCCACCCCTCCACCCGAACAAACCCTCCCCCACCCCCCCCTCCCACCCCATGACTCGCAAAGGGGCGGGCCCCCTTTCTAAAACAGCCACTCCGCCCCTTTAAAAGCGTTCCATCCACAAAAACTTTTATCCCCTCAATCTCAACTCCCCTACCCGCTTTAGTTATGCTCCCGTAGGAAACCAACTTTAACGTCGTACCTTTTAAGGAACCCCCCCAACCCCACCCTTTTAAACCCCATTTTTTTTAAACCAAAGCATTTATCTTACACACCGAATGGCAAGGGGAGGCGGCTTAAACCCCCCAGCCGCTGTGGTTGCTCACACTTCCCTTCAAAAAGCTTACACTTTCCTTATTACTCTTTTTAATAGAACTTCCCACCCCCCTTGTCTCTCCCCCGATTTTCCCTGTATCCCCCCCCCGTAGGGGAATTGCGGACCACCTCCGCCCCAAACCCCTTTACCCGGTCTTTGCCCAGGTGTTAAAAAAAATCACTAAATTCAGTCACCCCGCGGTCTTTCTAGAGCTGCCCCCAAACCCCTCTTCCTCAGGTACACCCCCCTGTGTACCTTGCCACTACAAGGTATCCTTTCCAGTGTTTTCCCCATACTCCCCTTTTCATCAGGCCTTGCAATTTCTGCTTTTTCACTGACCGTTCATCCATTTCCCCTCCTACCAAGGCCTCCTCCAAAAATTCCCGGAGACTGACCCCAAGGGGACCTCCGTGCGTCTCCACCACTTCCCCCACCACCCAATGTTGGGGAAGGAACTTCCCCCCCCACCCGGGGGTGTGACAACCGTCCCCCTCTGTTCACCCCCCTTCTGACCCCCTACTCCATAGAGTAGTCCCATTCTTCGCCGCCGCCCCAACCGCCTGCTGGATGTCCCCCACCGGGATGACACCCCCGGGGGCAAATCTACTGCACATTGTGCCCCTAATTGGTCAAAAAGAGCCCCAAAGACGACAGTTCTCCTTTCCCCACAACACACAAACCTGATTTCTGGTGCCCGGCAACATTACTACGAAGTATAGGCGTCTTTTAACCCCTTTTAGGGTTTTTTTTTCGACTATATCTTACGCGTAGGGGTTTTGACGTACTAGTACCATAAAAAATTCTACGGCCTCAAAAACTCGCAGGAATAGGCGATAAGCCCAGATGTGGAGAATGGGTCTGTGTGGTGGGTGTGCGCAGTAGGAAAAAAAATCTGGGGCCCGGGGCATTGTGGGAAAGCCATCAATACACAATTCCCTGCCCCGGTAAGAAGTTCCTCATCCCCCGGGGAAATTTTGGGGAATTTTTTTCCCCAGTGACAGTTCAATAAAGATGGAAGTGACATGAAGATGAGTTTCAAGGTTCTGGGAGGTTTTTACCGAAATAAAGACCATAATAGGTAAAATTTAGGAAAACCCAGACAACCCCCCCAGCCTCCACCTCGGGCTGGGCCACTTGTTTTAAGTTCAGTTTACCGAAACAAAGAGGAAACTCCTATTTTCCCCAAAATCCCAACTCAGATGTGACATTGGTGATGATAGTGATAGTGATTTTGAACTACAAGCTCTTCAAACTTTTTCCAAGAAAGGGGAGGGGGGGAGCAGAGGGAGGAGCGAGGAGAGGAGGCAAGAGGAGGGGGAGGGAAAGGAGGAGGAGGCAGAGGAGGAGGAGCGAGGAGGGGAGGGGGAGGGAAGAGGCAGAGGAGGAGGAGGAGGGGGGAGGAAGAAAAAGGGGAGGGGAGGAAGAAGAGGGGGAGGAGAGGAGGAGGGGGAAGAGGGGGGGGAGGAGGAAAAGAAGAATACGTAATAAAAACAATAATACAAAAAAAAAATACATAATAAAATAATACATAATAATATAAAACATAAAATAATGGTAAAAAAAAATATGTAATAAATTTCACCCCTGACAGTAACAAGAAAGGGAATAAATCTGATAAATGCGACGTTTGATGAGGGTAAATGAGGGGGGAGCTGATTCCCAAAAAAGAGATGAACACGCCCTCCCTTTGTTTTTGCTGGGATACTAACATTTCTGTCTATCTATTTTCCTGTCTGTCAAGCTCCTTTATCCATCAGCTCTCTGTCTCAGAGAGCCAAGACTGCGTCATCACTTTTACCACACTTTTTCCCGCCGAGTATAGCACTTTGTCTGGGTTTCTTGGGGTTTTCCTAGGTAATTTATACTATTATACTTGATTTATGTGTACCTGTGAACAGAGTAGACAGACAGATAAAAGGAAAAGACAGATTGAAAGAGATGAATGAGGGGAAAGATAAAACACCATTGTGTTGACACCATGTTCAGAGTTCCACAAGCTGCAAAATAATAGGGAAAAGTTCAGTGACTGTATATTTGGGATAATATTATAGACAATAAAATAAAAAATGTTTTTTTGTTTGTTTTTTGTAAACAAATTTTGTAAACAAAATATTTTATATTATGTTTTTGTGCTTATGTGTTGTATACAACAGTTAATATTACATTGCACCTTACTTTGGTCTCATAGGCCCCAAATTTTGTGAAAAAAAAAAATAGTGAAAAAAAAAAATAAACCTTCCCAAAAACAAGTAAATCAAAGTTTACCGGGTGAGCGGCAGTCGCCGCTGTTGCCATACGCGGCTCATTTTCTGCAAACTTCATGCATCCATATCTCCGTAAGTATTGATGGTAAAATTTTTTTGTTTATCCTATAATATTTAGAAAAAAAAACTCTATTTTTTCATAAGAAAAAATAATTTTTTTTTTTTTTGAAATTTGGCCGACCCTGAGAACGAGTTTCGGAGAGGGCCTGTCGACCCTCAAAGGGTTAAAGTCATCTTGATATTGTATGACCCTTCCGGGAGGCCCACATATGGTCCATCCCGCCACACTCCACCTCTGGCTTCATGAATGACACCATACTTGCGAAAAACTTCCTGTATACCAAACTGCGTTGCCTCGAAGGGTACATTCCTCACTCGTACCCACGTGTAGAATGTAGATACGTCATGCAAGCACACATCCATCGTCGAGTTGAGACACATTCGCCGCTCCTGGTACTCCTCCACCACACTGCTGTAGTAGCTATTCCTCAGGAACTTTACAAATACTCGTTTCATCCCATTAAGGGCCACACCATACAGTTCCTCATTAGGGATACCATATAAATCCCTAATAATTGCAGGTAGAACGACGTTCATAGTAGCAGGGCTCAGAGAACCCCTCAACAGCTCAATGCAAACTGTATTAATTCTCCTGCCGGTGTACTCCGCCATGTCTGAACAGTGAAAACTGCGCAGAAACCAGTTGAAGTGGGAGCTACTGCACAGTGCGTCCGCACGGCCCAACAGCGATGCGAACAATGCGAACGATGAATTGTATGGTGTGGCCCTAAATGGAATGTCAAGGGTTTTTGTGAAGTTTACAAGAGCCGGCTTTTACTCCAGGATTGTGGATGAATTCCAGGAAAGGAGGATGAGTGTGAATTCAGCAGTAGAGGTGTGTCTACATGATGTTTCGAAATATTACACATCGGTAAAGGTGCGTAATGTTCCATTTGAGGCAACGTCGTATGGCATTCAGGAAGCCTTCAGCGATTATGGAACTGTTCATACGGCTAGTATGGGGGTGTGGAGGGACGGGCCGTTTGAAGGGCTGCCCGATGGGTCCTGCACCCTGAATGTCATTGAGGCAAATACCCTCGTATGAACGCTGACAAACTATAGGGCCCAGGTATTTGTCCACTATGGGGGGCAGAGGAAAAACTTGCCGATTATTGATTCTTTGACACATGGGGGCGCAGTGTCCCGCAGGCAAGCCCCTGGGAGGGTTACGGGGTGGGGATCAGCAACCGGCTTTGGGGATTTTGGAGTTGGGGGTAGCAGATGGACGAAACGAATCCGGGAGTGGGGGTGGACAAGGTGGAAGAGGTGATGGGACGGTGTTACCCCCCGAGGTGACGGGGGAGAGCCCCCCCGCCTGGGGGGGGTGGACGTGGAAAGTCTCCCCAGGAGAATTTTGGAAAGCATGCTGCAGGAGTTCTTGGATGAGCCGGTGGGGGGGGGACGGACCCGAGAAGTTAAGTGGGGGGCAGCTGGGATAAGCAGCAGGGACAGGTGGGGATTCGAGGAATGAAGAGGGGAAGGGAAGTGGTGGTGGAAGCCCTTCAGGGGGACTCGCATGAGGTAGATATGTTGTATGAGACTCCGAAAAAGGACGGGGGTGCCTTGGACTTTTATAGGTTTAAAAACACCTGGGCAGAGACCTGGAAAAGTCAGGGTAATGGGGGGGAAAGGACCCGGGGAGGGGGTGTCCCGGAAGCCCGGTGGGGGAGGGCAAGGGGGGGTTAGGGGACAGTTGGAAAATGATAAAAATGGTATGGGTCCAAAAAGGGGAAATTGAGTAAGCCCAGGGGCATAGAGGAAAGGGCCCCCTTTTTTGGGGAAAGTTCAAGGTCACAATAAATGTAAATGGTCTTAAATCTGAGGTCAAAAGGGTTGGTTAAAAGGGTTTTTTTACGGGGTTTGATGATGATTTTTTTTTGCAGGAGCTAACCTAGGTTAGGGTGGTTTGCGTTGGGGGGTTAAACCCCTTTTTGTCAGTAATGCTTTTGCAATTAAAAGGAGGGGTGGAGTGGTGAAAGGAGACCAGCCCATTGCGTTCATGGGTTTGGGGAGGAGGGGGGGGGGGGGGGGTCTGAGGGTAGAGGGGCACTGGGGGGGGGGAAGATGTTTCTTTGGATTTTATTGCCGGCATGCAACAATTTAAGTAAAAGTTGATTTTGTTCGTGATTTTGATGTATTATTTGCGGGGTCAAACTTTCCAAAAAATGTTTTTGGGGGGGTGACTGGAACTGGTGATTAGTAGGGGGGATGTCCCCCCCGGGGGGGGCGGGATGTGTCTTGGGTGCGCAAGGATGTGTTAAGGGATGTGGAGTTGTCGAGTGGGGGGGAGGGGGGAGTATGGGGTGGAGCACACTTTTCATGCGGGAAATTAGAGGCGATTTAGATAGGAATTTTTTTTCAGGGGGATAGGTGGGAGAGGGTGAGAGTTTTCGATGTCGCTTTTGGGGATCATGGGGCTGAAGCTGATCTCGGGTGGAGGGGTATAGTACGTATATATGCTGGGTTTTGGGAAAATTTGAATTGGGGTACTGCAGGGGGGGGATGTTGCTTCCTTGAGGGTGGTGGACACATTTCTGGGGTGGGAGGGGTGGTGAGATGGATTTTCTGATGGGGGAGGGAGGGGGTAAGATTTGGAATTGCAGAGTTTTTCAGGGGGATGGTAGGGAACAGGGCCGGGGGCGGGATGGTTCAAAACATCTTGGGGGGCAACTGAAGCGTTTTCGCGGGGGGGGAAGGGGAAAGGATGAGAGGGGGGGTGGAGGGTTTAAAGGGGGATTGCAGAGTTAAAAATACAGGTTTAACGCATTTTGGTTTGAGGGGGTTTAAAGGGGGTTTAAAGGGGGATCAACCTTTAGTTACGTTCTGCGAAATTTAGGGGAAACAAATGGGGACTACCATAGCAACATAGTGGTCGCTCAGGGGGGGGGGGGGGTTATGTGGAGGGTCAAGGCCTTACTACAGGACACTTGTGTTTATGCAGATTTTTGGTTTGGAGAAAAGGGGGGAGGGAAAAAGGAGATGCAAGTGAGAAGTATTTGGGGTATGCAGAGTAATTTGTATTAGGCAACAGGAAAAAGAAATCTGGAGGGGGTATTAGTGAGGGGGGGGGGAGGAGGCGGTTTAGGGAAGAGTCAGGGGAAGACCCGGGCAAATGGTACCCAATGATTTTTTAAAGTTTATTTGGGACTGATTAGGCTGGTTGGGGAAGTCTTGGGTTATATTGGGCGCAGTGGGGGGGAAAGGGGAAAACACAGAAAACCGGGATCGTTGTTTATGCCCAAAAAAAAAAAGGGAAGGGAAAGTACTGAGTGATTAAAGCGATATCCTAAAGGTGCTGATTATAAAATTTTTTGTTTAAAATTTGGCAATAAAGAAGAAGGTTCTAGGACATGGGACATGGGGACAGTTTGGATTTCCGGAAGAATATGAGGGACGGGCATAGTCACATAAAGGGATTTTTTTGAGGACTGCACCGAGGGGGGAATACTTTGGGTTTTGATTGGCTAATGCTATGATTTTGTAAAAGGGATTTCTTAAAAATTTGTTTGGGAAAAGTTGGTTTGGGGAGAAGGTGGTGAGATGGGTGCAACCTTTTTGAGGGACAGTTATTAGGGGAAGATTGTGGTAATTGGGGGGCCCAGTATTGATGGAGAGAGGTTTGAGGCAGGGCTGTCCCCTTCTAGTTATTTTTTTGCCTTGTACAGAATCCATTTTATGGGCGGGGGATAAGGTATGAATGAACACGGATTAGGGGGGGGGGGCGGGGGGGGTTGGGGGGACGTAAGATACTACTGTGCTGGGAAAAGGGATGAGGGAAATCTAAGGAAAATTGGTGGAATCATTCAGATTTTTGGGGGCGCTACGGGTATGAGAGTTAATTTAATGAAGTCGAGACTATTAGAGGTGGGGGATTGGGTGGGAGGGAGCTTGGGGAGGGGTTGGGATGGTCAGTAGTGGACAGAATTAAGGTTTGTGGAATATGGTACATGGCGGAAGTGCAGGAGAGTAGGAAGATAAATTCGGAATTAGTTACGAGCAGGGTTTTGGGTAGGCTAGGAGGCTTAAGGGCTAGGGACGTAACATTACAGCAGAGAGTTTTAGTGGTCAACTCTCTGGTGTACAGTAAGGTGTGGGGAGTGGCTGAGGTGTTCCCTTTAAGAGCAAAAGATATTGCAGAAATCCAGAGGAAAGTTCTAAGGTATGTGTGGGGGTTTGGGAGGGCATGGTTGAGCAAGGACGTGGTGATGACGGAGGGGAGACGTGGGGGTCTTGGCCTGATGTCATTGGGTCATAGAGTAATGGCTTTATATATTAAACAAAGATATATACAGACTGGGGGGAACAGAGGTGTCAGGGTAGGTAGGGTAATGGAGGATGCACGAAGATGGTGGTGTGGAAGGGATTTGAGGTATTGTGAGGACATGTTGAGGGTTTTATTACATGTTAAACAGGTGTCCACGTTAAAGGTCAAACGAATGGTGGGTGCTGTGGTGGGCAAGGGTGTTTTACAGGGGCTTGCTGTATATCCAACATATGACTGGATAGGCATATGAAGGAAGTTTGGCTTGCTTAGAATACCAGCGAGGGTCCGAGAGTTAGCATATCGGTTTCTGATGGGAATATTGGCCTCTAGGGATGTGTTGTATAAAATGGGTCTTGTGAGAGAGGACTCATGCTTGCATTGTGGGGACATCGAAACGGCTTTTCATGCGGTATATTTTTGTCCCTCTTTGGAGGGGGTGAGGTTATGGATGGTGAGAGTTATCAGACTTTTGGGAGGGGGGCAATGGCCATTCCTAAGGGCCTTAATGTTGGATGTAACCGGGGTGCCGGGTGATGTGGGTAGAGCCTTAATGTATGTTATGACGGATTATTTACATGTATCTTGGGGGATGAGGGAGGTTAGGGGAGAGTTGAGGATAAAAGCGTTAGCAGCGAGATTTTATAGAACTATGTGTAGGAATAGGCAAGTCTATGGGGGGAGGTGGGTAGTTAGCTTCTCGGAGGGTTACCGGAATCTCACTGAGGGGGGCCTCCCCCTCATGAACCCAGAGGGCGGGCAAAGGGTTGGTCTCCTACCGGGGGATGCATGAGGGTGAGTTGGTTTAGGCTTCTTTGTAGTGTGGATGGTGGGAGGGTTATGAATAGAGTGGAAGGGAGATGAATGAGGATTTGGAATCTATGGTTATGTTCACTGCATACAGGATAACCTTAAAACCATGATGACTAAACCTTGGGATCTCGGGTTTAGAGCAGAATGATGTTAAGATAAGCACACAAGTTAACTTGATCGTTGTATAACTTATGTTTGTGAGGTGCTGTGATCCTGCACAGTTGCTTTGTGGTGAAAAATTTTCTGCTATGTTTTAAAAAAGGAAAAAAAAAAAAAAAAAAAAAAAAAAAAAAAAATTGAATAATTGATTTACTTAAAAATTGCTATTATAATTGCATCATAATTTTTAAGGAACTTTTTTTTTATATTTTTATTTAAAACAACACAATACATTAAATAGATAAAAGAACACAGTATCAGTTCTTACTCAAAATTATAAATCTCACTGTCTAAATGAACACAGACGATTAACGTTGTGTTGTCACACCTGTCCCTCATCCCATATACATAACAATTCAAA
>NW_026506483.1:0-15000 GCF_026875155.1 Cherax quadricarinatus
AAGAAGTGAAGAGGCTTCCTGAGTGAGCTAGATACCTCAAAAGCAATGGCGCGCAATAACATCTCTCCATGGTCCTGAAGAGAGAGCATAGGCGCTATGTGTACCCTTAACAACAATATTCCAATACATCTATCTGAAACAGGGAGATTGCCTGAGGCATGGAAGACAGCAAATGTTGGTACCAATCTTTAAAAAAGGAGACAGACAGAAGCACTACACACAGACCAGTGCACTGACATGTATAGCCATGCAAAATCATGAAAAAATTGGCAGGAGAAGAATGGTGGAACATCTAGAAAGGAATGATCTCATCACCAAGGCAGACAACATGGTATATCAGAGACAGAACATCCTGTGTTACAAAACCTACTGAGTTTCTATGACACGGTGACAGCAGTAAACATGAGAGAGAAAGCGTGGGTGGATGCATTATCTAGACTGCAAGAAGTGGGCGTTTGACACACATACCACACAAGAGATTAGTGCAAAAACTGGAGGACAGCAGGAATAACAGGGAAGCACTTGCAATGGATCATGGAATACATGTCAGGAAGGACACAGCGAGTAATGGTACGAGGAGAGGTGTCAGAGTGGCACCTTTGACCCGCGGGTCCCACAGGGGACAGTCCTAGGACCATGCTGTTTCTGGTAATTGGGACGACATGACGGAAGGAATAAACTCCGAGGTGTATACCACTGTTTGCCAGATGACGTGAAGTTGATGACGAAGAGTTCCATTCAATCGAAGACCAGGCAAAAAAATCTGACCAATGAAAAAAGGGGAACTAAGAAAAAAAAACAAAATCTGGACCGGCTGCAGACCTGGTCCCAGCAACTGCTCCTGAGTTCAAGATCCCACCAAGTGCAAAGTCATGAGGATGGGGAAGGGCAAAGCACACCGCATGTACATGAGTAAAGTCAGGGGGTCAGAGACTACAAACATACTCAAGGAAAAAGATCTTGGGGTGAGTAGGAAACACCAGGCACAGCTCCTGAAGGCGCACCTCAACCAAATAACTGCAGATAGCAGCATATGGGCGCCCATCAAAACCTCAAGATCACATTCGACAATCTTAATAAGGAAACGTCAGGACCCTGTACACCGAGGTACGATAGGCCCAATAAGAGGGACTATTCGGCACCAGTTTGGAACCCACACCTAGGCCAAGCATTTAAAGAAACTATAGCAAAGTGCAAAGGTTTCAACAAGACTAGTCCCAGAGCAAAGAGGTATGTCCTATGAGGAGAGTTACAGGGAAAACACCTGACAAACTGGAGGACAGGAGAGATAGGGGGGACACGATAACGACTTACAAAAGACTGAGAGGAATTGACAAGTGGACAAAGAAGGGATGTTTCCAGAGACTGGACACTGGTAACAAGGGACTACAGTTGAAGATGAAGACACAGATGAATCAAAGGGATGTTAGGAACTGAGATTTCCACAGCCACAGAGAAGATCAGGAAATGTGGAATAGATTTGGGAAGATGATGTTAGTGAGCAGTCAGGACCATACATAGCTTTAAGCATAGTACGATAAAGCCTCTGGTTCAAGGAGAGTGACACTAGTAGCGACCAGTGAACTCGATGACCGGGGCCAGACGTGGCGCTCGACCCATGCAACCCAACTAGGTGAATGACAACTAGTGAGTACTACTAGGTGAGTACCACAACACAACACACACTCATACACATACACACGCACGCACACAAACATACAACACAAACACACACACACACACTCACAACACACACACCACACACACACACACACACACACGCAAAACACACACACACACCACATCACACTGCGCCACACACTCACAACATTAAGTCACACACACAACACACACATTCAGGATGTCAGCAGGCACCGTGGGGGCACAAGCTCCGAGAACTTTAGTGGGTTTTTAAGTCATGCAGTAACGTGCTAGCAGTATCGAGTGTATGACAACGTCAGTGAACAATCCTACAGTGATAACCAGAGTTATTAGTTAAAAAAAGTCGAGAGGAAGCCTGAAATCTTAATATTTCAATGTGTCAACACCGTATTCAGAGGCTAGTAAGGCTTCAGTTGCACACAGATTCAAATATGACAAAGACACCATTCAAGTGAGTGTGGAAGCGGGTGTTCAAGAATTTCGGAGAGATAGACTAACAAGTTGAAATTTGGGGCCACCATACAGTGAGAGTGACAACAAAGTTAATAAGCAAAAGTAGAAAGAAAAATAAATATAAAACAAGGGAAGGTGGCAACATAGGACCTGCTGAAACAGTGACGTCACAACAGTTGTGTGACTTATAGCATATAAAGTGTAACAACCGAAATGTGAAGTGATACTCCACCAACATTCCACCCATCACCCATCGCCTACTCTTCACCCGAAGCCACAGCGCAATGACAAGTCAACAATAAAAGAACGACGTCCAGTAACCAGCTACGGACTCCTAACATCAATCAGTGAGAGCAGTAATAACAAGAGGAAAAACTTGTGGTACTGCAGCCAAGGAACAAACCTCATCACCACACTGCACACCACAACAACACGACAGACAAACAACAAAACATGGCCGCCGCTACAATCCAAAGATATGACTCCTTCCCCAGTATTTGATGTGCCCGCGAAGATCACCGTACCCCCCAAAGAAAAAAATAGCTAAACTCCTTATGATTCCAGAGAACCAAACGATCACATCGAACTAACTCAGGAAAATGCAGAACTAAAAGCTACAAGCCAGATTCCTCAACAAGATCACTCTGCCTCTAGAACAACAACTAGACACTCTAGAACAACAATGCAACACCCACAAGCCGCCACACTTCGTGACACCATCAACACTCTAAAAAAGACCAAGTCACCCTACTTACCTGAACCACAACATTACCGAGGAACAGAGCAAGAGTGGAACCAAGCACAATCTTGCCAATGTCATACCAACAGTCCAAAGACCAAATGACCCCAATGCAGCTGCTACGTGACGCTGTTAGTAGTGTAACACCAAACATCTCCCACCACACAGTTCACACCAAACGACCTGCATGGAGGACCACCTCTACAGCTTATCAAGGACCACCCTTCGCCAATTAACATACGTAGTGATGACCTAAAGGATTGCAAACTGGATGGCGCTACCAAGCAGGTGAAAAAAACTGTCATTAAAATTCAATCCTCCTAGCCACTCAAGAAACAAACCTACAAAAAACATCTATTTCTTTAAAACTGATTGTTTAACGCAATGAGTGGCCTTACACCAAAAACGAGACAAAACCTTCTTTATCCCTAAGAAAAATTGGCGCTATGCCCAAGAAAAATCCACCAGTGCTTTGTGAGGGATGGAAGAAATAGCAGTTTAGGAAAACAGGCCAACTGGAGAGGGATACTTCATCTCTACAGAACATGAACCTTAAAAACATTTCCCAAGTGATGCTGACTAACAGAATCAGAGTAAAGTGCAGAAAATACCCATAGACCCGCGCGTTAGTTTAAAGTGTCATAAATTTGTGCCCCGCTAAAATTCTAAATACACCGCCAACTACTTTTAATTGTCATTGTTTTTGTAGTTCAACACCATTCTACCCATAGTCTTAATTGTGTTGAATAACTACAAGAATCTATCATCCTTTTTTACAACTTACCACATCATGTTACCATCTTCTTTAGTATAAAGAAAACTAACCATAACTTGTCTTTCCAATAATTCTAACATCTACTTTAAAAAATAACTTCAATTGGCCCAATTTATATACCTTAAAATCCCTATTATTGCCCAATTTTACTTCTTAAACTAATTTGATCAAACTATCTAAGTGTAAACTTCTTTTAGTGACCAGTTTTTATTCCATACTTTTTAAACTTATACTAGATATTTTCAACTACAACTTATATATTATGCCTTTCCTACCATCTTTCTACAATATTATAATCCAAAGTCATGCCAGTTTTTATTTTTATTCATTTATTTTATTATTATTTTGCTTACCTTAATTTGTGTTATTTTAATCCTGTCAATTTAAATCTAATAATACTCTAATTCTTGTAATACAGCAACTTCTATAGAAACCTTAGTGCATTACAATTCTGAGAGTCTTGTTCTTTATTATATTATTTAAGATTAATCACAGTTTTTACTCTAGCTCATTCTAGCTCAAAATACATAGTCAATACCAAATTCACATATCTAGACCATAGTGCAATTAACTAGTGAGAGTCTGGTGCTATTTCAATTGGTATTTTCTGTATTATTAGAACGAAACCTGTGATACTATAGATCTTCTATTCTCAATACATAGTCCAGCGTAACAAATTCACTAAATTAAAGACCATAGTTGCCATTTCATAGTGAGAGACTGGTGCTATTTTTAATTTGACCATTTGTTATATTATTAGATTAAATGTCAGTTGTACCATAGCTCATTCTAAACATCGAACATACATAGTCAATACCAATTCACTATATTAGACCCATAGTGCAATACTAGTGAGAGACTATTCTTATACTGATTAGCAATTATGTAGTTTTCTAATTATTAATTAAACCAATAATGTACTTTAGCTCATTCTTGCTCAGCTAACAAGACTCAATCACAAACGTCATAATATACCTTAGTGCAATTACAAGTGAGAATCCTTGATCTATATTTTAATTTGTATTTTTTATATTACTATTATACCACTAGGGTTCTGTACTGTTCTAAGTTTCATTCCCGCGACAACACATAGACAACATACAACTAATCATTATGTGTAGTATGGACTAGACCCTACATGACCGCCAATACTCGTCTAAGCTATATACTTGTCCAACACTCCTACCACTACACGGATATCATTATTAGAACTCAACACAGTATATAGCACAATGCAACTCAGGAATAAATAACCATAATTTAAACCTAAGATGATTAGCTCACGTAGACCCTGGATCTAAACCTCCATAATCTGCACCCACGGTCAAAACTATTGGAAGTAACTGCCTTTATTACACAGCATCACAAAGCCACACTATCCTAATCCATGCTAAAAGTCCCCCCCCTATCAGTACTTAACTACAACATCAGGTTCCTTAAGCATATACTAATGAATGACCTCCCTAGCACTCCTTGAATCACTAAAGACACCCTTCTCCTGCATTATTTCTTACTGCGAACCTGGCGTAAGCAGGACACAATAGAATACTACCCTCTACCAGGATACACTGCAATTCACAACAGGTGCAGACCAAACCACAGTTGGGTGCGGTATTGGGCAATCGAATGTCTACACAAACCAATTATCTTGTCTTAGCACCACATTACTTTTAGTGATGAATATGGGCAATACATTTTTGTCTAATTTTACACTGTGCGAAAAAACTCGAGCGGACGCCTATAAACAATCGGTGCCCATTTACCGGAAAAAATACTCACAACACAAACATCCCAAATTTCAGTGAAAAATTCAACAGTCCTACACGAGACAAACAAACAAATGAATAAGCCCACACCTTCTCTTAGCTGGAACTTCACCATCAACCTTGGCTTCCAGCAATGATCAGCCTGTAACAAGATTTCATCAACACCAATGATGAAAACAACACACTTCTCATACCATCAATAACTAAACAACCAGCTCTGAGACTGAAGACAAGTGCAACATAATAACCACATATGGAACGCAATATACTAAGGCCCCCTTAAATCAGGATTATCACCGGATAGCACTACAACCGAACTACCCTACCTTTCCTCCTGACAAACATTAGTAAACCACCACTTGAATACAACAACAGTCTCATTTAGACTCCATGACGAGCCTCAGTAAGGAGTTCACAAGCGACCTAAGACCTGTTATTGGCCCTACAAATTCTCCAAGGCCAATGTATTGATGACTGGACAGAACCTATTTCTTTAACAAATTACTTATACTATACAACAAACATTGTCTTTTATAAAAACAAAACAGATCACAATGCTTGGTTGCCCATGCTAACACAGCACCATTCTGAAATCCCTTAGACAAGAAAACACCAATATGAAAAGCAATATAGCGACAGGGCTTAATACACAAAGATACTCTTAAACACTATTTCAACAGCTCTCACCAAGTAATAAAAGAAGCCAAAGCAACTAACTACTCCAGTAAGATTCACAGACACTACAGAGGAGATATAAACGACCTGGAAAACACATCTCTCGATTCTAGGGACCCACAAACTGAGAAAAACGTACGAATATGTCCTAACTAAACCTAATGAAACACCACTACATCCCCCTGACACAGGCTAACAAGAATAAACGACTTCTTCTCAAACTAGGATCATAATACTCCACAGTAAAATCCCACATACCAATGCCCATGCTGGGGACTACCTAGATGGAAGAGGTTCCCTAATTCCTTCTATGCTTAGACACCAACTGAGTCCCACGGAAGTCATGAAAGATTATAAAGTCACTTTAAAATTAACTCAGGGGAATCTGCTCTCGTGTCCCACCATTACTGAAACAGCGAAGCGAGCGAACCCATGTCCTTGTCGCACCTAAATGGCTATTTCAATACTTTTTAACAAGTCAACTAGATCGCTAGCTTCCCGAAACTACTCAAGATGGCAGGTTACACCAATACACAAAGAGGTGGTGACCCTACAGACTTAAAACAACTAAGGCCAATAACTAACTTATCCATAGCTATCCAAAATCTTTCTAGTGAGACAACGTCGTGGCACAGGAGACTGTATTCATTTATAAGTCGCTCAAAACATACTCAACCCTCCCATATGTGCGATATCAGAAAAATAAAAGCAGCTAATGATGCCTATCATAAAAGCTAGATCTGCTTTACACAGCATTGGAAAATAAGGAATATCCCCTAGGATTTTTGCATTTACGAACGGGGCTAAAAAAGCTTCTAAGCACTCAGAAGACACACGACACCCTACTCGCACAAACTTGAATCATTACGGTATAAGAGGCCATGCGCTAGCTTAATTCAAATCTTACATTACTAATAGTATCAGTACGTCCCCATTAAAGACAAAAGCAATCAACAACACTCACTGGATACTGAGTTCTGCCAGGGAAGTGTCCTAGCATTGGTCCCCTGTTCTTCTCATAGACTTCGAATGACCATCTCCAAACGTATCCCATACACCTGAAACCCCTTCTCTTTAGCTGAAGACACCGACACTTATGTCATCTCTCCACCCTAATCTTTGTCCACCACTCAACACCATTTGAAGGAGGACTGAATTAAAATACATCGACCTGGATATAGCCAATAACAAACTTATGCTTAACACTTACAAACCTACATATTATGTTTGGTAGCAGAGCAGAGACGTGCACAAACTTAAAGCATTAAGTTGAAACACGCTAAATTTCCAGAAATAAATTGGCGGGGAAAATTCCCCTAGGCTTATACCTTGACGACACGAACCCTGAATTTCACACGCCATACCACATATAACCAAAAAAGTATCCAAAAAGGTTTGGGATATCCTCTCCAAGATACGATACTACTGCCGCAAAATGAGCCCTTCTCATCACTATACCACTCACTTATTTATCCGATACCTCACCTATGTTATTTGTGCTTGGATCAACTGCAGACAACACACCTAAAGCCAATAAATAACCCACAAAAAAAGCTATGCTAGTAAGAATAATCACTAAATCCCATCATCCACATACCCTGGCACACACCAAGCCCGCCACTTTCTTCATAACCTAAAGCTTACGCTCCCAGTTCAGTACATCCACACTGTACTAACATGTGGCAATCACAACTACAGGGCCATAAACTCCTAATACTCAACCATTGACCTTAAAACGCTTTCTTAATAGTTTGACGTGTGTAACCCACAGGACATAACACACAACACAACATTTTCCTACGACACATTCCCCGTAGTCCTGACTAAACCCTTTACAAAAACATTCAATGTATGTCAAAGGCCCTAAAATCTGGAAATACCCTACCTGCGAAATCTAGAACAGCAGACACATTCACTCAACGCCTTCAAAACTACCATTAAAAACATCTTATCTCCCTGGATACACCCCGACAACAACTAACATGCGAATACCACCTGGTGGTTCACACTTACACTCACTCACTCATTTTGCGACACATAAACAGAAAGATAATCTCATCATAAAATAATGAATTCTGTTGATACTCCAATACTGAATAACTATGTACAGTGGCCAAAACAAAAGCATTCACTTGAATTACTACGCTCACAAACGATTATTTAGTCACCTAAGCCATAATACCACTTACCTCATAATTTTGTAATAGATTTTACAATTAAGAATAAAACTAATATGCTCCGAAATGCCTAGCCATTCCTAAGCGTTCTAGTGGAACACTTGTAATCACAATTTTACTACTGTAAACCACACAATAACAAAATTCTGTAAACTCAGCATTGTAATCCTTATAGAGAAAATACTATGAATTTGAATTTGAATTTTGAATATAAGTGAAGTGAATTCGATCATTAAGTCTGGACAGTGAGGATGCTGGATGCATGAGCATAATACCGGGTTATAAAGATGCACGGAGAAGAATTTCAAAAATAGTGTAAACGAGTGTGTACGACGAACTACGCATCACATCCTGGGAAACTTGTCATCGGCATCAAACAGATGCCAGCATACATTATCACGACACCTGTTTGGGTGTTTTGGGGGTTCTGAATCCTGGTCCTGCATCACTGAGTTAAATACATGGTCACTCACTCCTGCAAGTTAATACCAAACAAGAGCAGACAATAGCCATAAGATGAGGTAGGAAGATAGTGTTGACTAGACGAGAGCCAGCCCTAGCGAGGGAAGCTATGAGGGTGACACACCTGCAGACACTACCATAAGAAAGCTGAGACTGTTAAATTTTACAACACTAAATTACACTTTCTGTGTTTTACTACGTCAGAAGTGATAAGTGACTATAGTCACTATGGTAGTTTTAAAATACGGGTATTACTACTGATATTTTATTGCAGTAGAATACTTAGAAGTTATTTAATATGTTTATTATGCACCCCATACACCATCCTGTGGCGGTAGTCAAAAGATTACAGAGGTACCTAATGGGTCCAGGGACTGGGCCTCAAAAGTTTTTGATAGCTGAGCAAGTTAGCAGAAGTAATGAATTCATAATTTACAAAGTAATACGAGCGCTCACAATTTACAAAGGTAATGAACTCACAGTAGCGGTCTAAGTCACAATCAGTTACAAGGTACAATAAAGGTATTTACAGATTACAGAGGTAACACAATGGTCCCAGGGGACCGGGCTCCAAAGGTTTTGATAGGCTGAAACTAGGTACAAGTTAATGAACTCACAAGTTACAAAGGTAATGAACTCCGCAACGTTACAAAGGTAATGAATACTCGTAAGAATGGTACTTACGTTTATAAGCCTGAATCATGAACAAATTTTAGAGTAATGCGCAATTCACCACTTTCCACGACCCGTCACAACTGAGTGAGTTATTGGTGCAAATGTTGAAGATGCTGAGTCCTCCTCTCTCTCACACACAACACATAACACACGCACACACACACGTAACAAATTCAAAAGCACACACACACATACAACACCGCACACACAACGACACTCACACAACACACACACACACACACTACACACCCACACACACACCACACAACACAAACTCATACACACACATGCACACACACTCATCAACACACACACACACTCTATACACACACACACACTCATGAACACACAGCACACCACTCGATACTCACGACACACACACAAACACAACACACACACACACACACACACACACACACACACACACACACACACACACCCACACACACTCACACACACATCACACCTACACACAAACACACACCACACACACACACAGCACACACCCACACACACACACAGCAACCACACCCACTGCGGAATTGCCTGAGGGCATGGAAGACAGCGAAAAAATGGTAGTCCCAATCTTAACAAAGAGAGACAGACATGAAGCATTAAATACTAGACCATGTCACAGACAGGAATAGTATTTCAAAATCATGGAGAAGATAATACAGGCAGAAGTCTTGGTGGAACACCTAGAAAGGAATTTCTCATCAATCAGCAGCCACATGGTTTCACGGACGGGAAATCCTTGTCACAAACCTACTGGATTCATATGACATGGTGACAGCAGTAAAGACAACAGAGTGAGAGCGGGGTAGGGTGGATTGCATTTTCTTGGACTGCAAGAAGGCAGTTGACACATAGTTCCACACAAGAGATGGTGCAAAAACATGAGGCCCAAGCAGGATAACAGAAGGCACTACAATGGCTCCGGGATACTGTCCAAGAAGACAGCAGCGAGTCCAAGGTACGTGGCGAAGGTTCAGAGTGGGCACCTGTGACCATCGGGTCCCGCAGGGGTCAGTCCTAGACCATGCTGTTTTCTGGTATTGTGTGAACGACATGACGGACGGAATAGATACGCTCGAGGTGTCCCTGTTAGTGCAGAATGACGTGAAGTCTTGATGAGAAGAATTCACTCGATCGACGACTAGGCAGAACTACAAAGGGATCTGGACAGGCTGCAGACCTGGTCCCGAGATGCAATTGGCTCCTGGAAGTTCAATCCCAACCAAGTGCAAAGTCATGAAGATTGGGGAAGGCAAAGTAGGGGCCGCAGACGAGCGAGCGGGATACATCTAGGGGGTCAGAACAACAAACCTCACTCAAGGAAAAAGATCTTTGGGTGGAAGTATAACAACAGGCACATCTCCTGAAGCACGCACATCAACCAAATAACTGCTGCAGCATATGGCGTGCCTACAAACCTCAGAACAGCATTCCGACATCTTAATAAAGCGAATCATTCAGGACCCTGTAGCCCGTGTATGTTAGGAACCCATATTGATTATGCGGCACCATTTGGAGGAAACCACACCTAGCCAAGCACGTGAAGAAACTAATGAAAGTGCAAAAGGTTGCAACAAACTATCCCCAGAGCTAAGAGGTATGTCCTACGAGGAGCAAGGTAAGGAAATCAACCTCCGACGACACTGGGAGGACAGGAGAGACATTACTGGGGACATGAGAACGACATACAAAAATACTGAAAGAATTGACAAGGGGACAAAGACAGGATGTTCCAGCCGATTGGACACAGTAAACAAGGGACACAGTGGAAGCGTGAAGACAACAGATGAATCACGAGGGAAGTTTAGGAAGTATTGCTTCAGCCACAGAGTAGGCATAAGTGGAATTAGTTTGGGAACGATGTAGTGGAGCAGGATCCATACATAGCTTTAATGCCAGAGTATGATAAAGGCTACACGTCCTCAGGGAGAGTGACCTAGTAAAGCGATCAGTGATGCAGAGCAGGGCCAGAGGCCACGGACTCAGGACCCTCGCAACCTTCGAACGCTAACGTGATATGTACATACACACACACGACACACAACACACACACACACAGCACACACAAGCACACACACACACACACACACACATGCGACACATGTGGTAAAGTCTTTCTTTACAGCTACCAAAGTCAGGTATTGTCTCCAGGAAAGTACCTGAATATACCACTGTGATAAAAATACATAGCCAATTTCTTGAACCCTATCTGAGTGAGTTTTTCTGAAATTCATAATTATAGCAGCACTCCAGACATCTTGACGCAGGGTTTGACAATAATCCTCGGCAAAGTTTACATTTCGTTTTGTCTAACATCTGGTGGTGTGAATTTAACCCTGCCCAGATACTTGTAACCCGCCGGAGCCGGCGCGGTAGCGAACACACAACAAGATTCCTGCTTATTTGGTCTGATGGATCACCATAGGACATACATGGTCTCCTCCTGCATGATAGAATGATGATAGATGGACCAACAAGGTTGTCAATCCCCTGAGCCTTAAAAGACTTAGAAGTGGGGGCCACTATCCACATGCACCACACACACACACCAGCACACACACACAGCACAACACACACACACACACACTACACCACACTCGCACACAACCACACACACACACACAACACAAACACACACAACATCTGCACACACACATAAACACACTACACAATGCACACCACATAAACACACACACACACACACACAAACTCCGCGCAGGAGACATGCAGTGGGAGAATGAAAGGTGAGGTCAGTCTTTGTGTATGGGCCTCCATAAGTCGAAGGGAATCATATGAAGCAAGAAAACAAGAAAAAAAAGCAATTGAAAGCATCATGAAAGCAATAGGAGAAGCGATATGACCAGCGGAAAATTTTCGAGACATAAGGGGGGTTTTGTAAAAAAAAAGAACCCGGCCAGTGAAGTGACCTTCCAGGCAGAAGCGACTCGGAACATGATCCTCAGGAGAAAGCAACGATTAGGGACATACGGCATACAGGAGGGTGTATCTCAACTGCGACAGAACACCAGAAGAAAGGAAAAACTTGAGAGAGATGGTAACAAAGGCGAAAGGAGGAAGAGAGGGGATGGAGAAGACAGACAGGATATCCCAACCAGAAGACGATCAAATACAGCCTCCGACAACTTTCTATAGAACCTCCCACCAGGTCAACCCTGTGCAACCAAACATCTAAATCAAAACACCCATGCCACATCCAATGCCCCCACCCACTACATTTACAAACTTCACCCCCACGATGCAAAACCCCATAGTTCCTTAACCAGGTCTCCCACTTCCCCCAACCCCAATATACTTCCCAGACCACATCTAAGAATAGAAGTTGAAGGTGTGGTATACAAATGCTGATGGAATAACAAACAAGTATGAGGAGTGCACGAAGAATCAAAGAGACAACCCAACATAATACAACTCACAGAAAACAAAACTCACCAAATAAAAAAACAGATCAATCTTTCCATCCGGATATCAAATCTTCATGAACGACAGAGGAGGAGAGGGGGAGGAGAGAGTTGCACTGCTCCATTAAAAACCAGTGAGTTTTGAGAAAATGAAGGAATGGATGGCAATTGGGCGAAGGGACTACTTAGTAGGAACAATCCATCTGAGGGACCATAAGGTTAATTGCAGTAATGTACAACCCACCACAGACCTGCAGGAGGCCAAGAGAAGACTACGAATGAGAGCAACAGAGCAATGATCAACACACTATGCCCGAGGTGGCCAGGAGAGCACAACATGGGGGGAGCAAATTACTGAGTTATTGTGATTTCACTCACGAAGGAAATGACTGGGGCATAAACCTGAGCCCCATACGGAACCCAAAAAATGGAGAGCCAAGATGAGGGGATGCAGTACTGTAAGAACTCATGCATCAGACAATTAGAGACACTAGCCAGAGCAGCAGGCAGGAGAGATGAACCGCAAGGTTGGACCTTGGTATTCACGCATGAGTAGTTCACAACACGAGGGAATGCATAGTATGAACGGCCCCTGGGAGCTAGATGATCATTGGTTTCAGTGCTTCGACCTACATAGTTTGAGCTCCAAGTGAGGAGAGTAGCAGAATATGCTGGGAAAAAACCAAACTACAAAAAGGAACTCTCAGGCATGAGAACACTTCCTTCAAGACATTCATTGGAGAGGGAACTGAAACCAGCAAAACCAGTACAGAAATGAATGTCGAGGCTATGAGCAACAACATCAGTGCAAGGAAGAGAGGAAGGTTTTGTCTCGCAAAGGGAAACAGAAAACTAATGGGAAAGAACATACCGAGTCCTTGGTTCACTAGCCAACGGTGTAGGGAGGCAAAAAATAGGTGTACTAAGAGAATGGAAAAGGACAGAAGACGGCGAACTTCAGGAAATAAAGAAATCTCAGACGAAGAGGCCAAAACGTGAATAAGCACAGATAAGAAGGGAGGCTAAGACAATAAGAAAATGACATAGCATCAAAAGTAAAGACTGCCAAAGCGTTTACAGCACAACAGGGAGGAAAACCAACAGTCAAGGAACCAGGTAAACCAGACTGAGGGAGAGGTGAATGGGGAATTCACAAGAAACGACCCGAGAAGGTATGTCAGGTAGCTCAACAACAAGATAGTAAGAGAGAATCTCTACAGTGGAAACCAGTAGAGACTCAAGAAATCAGAACAGGGGGCCACACCAGCAATGTGCTGGCATGAGGTACATATAACCAAGGAGGAGGTGAAGAAGCTGTAGCTAAATCGAACTTTGACACCATCAAAGGCGGTGGACCAACAACATTCTCTCCAAGGGTCCCTTAAAGAGGGGAGTCAGAGAAATTGTGTAGCCATTAACAAGATCTTCAAACACATCATTTGAAACAGTCAACTCCCTGAGGTACTGAAAATGGCAAATGTAGTTCCCATTAGATTTAAACAGGGAGAACAGACTGAGGCACTAACCTACAGACCATGTAATCACTAACGTGTATACAGAGTAGCAAGGTCAGATGAAAAGGATCATCGAGAAGGAGAGGTGTAGGGCACCTGGAAAGAAACAAGTGTAAAATTGACAACGCAGCAAGCGTATCAGGGAATGAAAACATCCTGAGTCACAAAACCTACGAGAGTATTTAATTGACACAGGTGACAAAATAAGACGCAAAAAGAGAGAGGGTGGATCGCTGCATATTTGTTGGACTGCAAGAAGGCTTTCGACACCATTTCCTCGACAAAGGTTACTATGGCAAAAGCTAGAGGACCCACAGTCACACATAACAGGAAAGCACAGCACAATGGATCAGAGAATACCTGACAGGAGGCAACAACGATCATGGTACGCAGACGAGGTGGTCAGAAGTGGGCGCCTGTGACAAGCGGGGTTCCACAAGGGTCATCCTAGACCTGTGTGTCTGGTATACGTGAACGACAATAACGAAGGGATAACTCAGAATGTCCCTTGTTTTGCAGACGATGTGAAAGTTATTGAGAGAGAATCCGAATACGGACGAGGATCCAGGCAGGACTACAAAGAGATCAGGACGAGGCTACAAGCCAGGTCCGCAACTGGCTCCTTTGAATTTAAAACCTGCACCAAATGCAAATCATGAAGTATTGTT
>NW_026506483.1:20000-29090 GCF_026875155.1 Cherax quadricarinatus
ATGTGCCTAGGACCAAATGGTAACTAACACATACAGACACACACACACCCATATACAGGATTTCACACCTTCCTGGGAAGTGACCCTCTAACCCTTCCTTCCCCCCCCCCCCCCTCTCTCCCTCTCCTCTCCTCTCTCTTCCTCTCTCTCTCCTCTCTCTCTCTCTCTCTCTCTCCCCTCATCTCTCTCTCTCTCTCTCTCTCTCTCTCTCTCTCTCTCTCCTCTCTTTCTCTCTCTCTTCCTCTTCTCTCTCTCTCCCTCTCTTTCCCTTGTCACTCCCCCCTTTCTCTCTCACTTCTCCCCCTTTTCCCCTCCTTCTACCCTCCCCTTCTCTCTCTTTTTTTTTTTTTTTTTTTTTTTTTTTTACACATGGTTTGACAAGGTTAAGGATCCCTAGCTTTATTGACAAGCTATTTACAGGTTAAGGATTCCTAACTTTATTGACAAGCAAGAGCTGTTACCTACATCAGCTCATTTGAAAGCATTTTTATTGTTATGAGACATACAAGTAGGGAACAGGATGAAGTTGGAGCCATCTGTGGGCCAGCATTTTCATTTGATCAACTGACGTTATCTCGTTGACATCATTATGCTGAACGAATGTGTTCCATACTCGAGTCATCCTGGGTATGTATGATCTCAGATGGAGTGATGTTCTGGAGAAGGGTACAGCCAGAGTGAAGTTGCTGCTTTCTGCCCGTCTTGTGGCATAAAAGCTTGTTTCGCGCTGTCCTCGAAGTGGATCCAAGTGTGGTATTTTGGAAAAATAGGGCCTTGTACATAACGTAAGGCCACCCCACCCCCTTGTTGAAGGCTTGCTGAAATGACGATCCATCCGGGATGGGTAGGCAGAGATGAACGTCTTGCTCTGTTCTTTTACTTGTCAAGCATCGCAGATGAGAGGGGGGGGACGGGGAAAACCAAGAAATGGACATATAAGGTGGAGCGTATTGTGCCCGACGATTTGCAACCCTACGTCAAGCAGTGCGAGTCGGCGAAGTGCGTAAGCTTTCCCGGGGCCTTGTTTTCAAAATTTACCATTGTTTTCATGGTTAGTTTGGAGTCAAATTTCACCCCAAGGATATCAACTTCCTTTTCCGGTGCCCAAACCCCCCAATTTTCCTTAATCTGACCAGCATACCCTAGGGCCTAGGCGATCTCATTTTGGGTTTTCTCAGGTTTTCAAATGTTACTTGGCCCTCTATTTTCCCCCAAATGTATAGCTCTCGTGGGGTTGATGTAGCTTAGGCACTGGGATTTCTTCTCTTGGGTAAGGAATGTCAGTGTACAGTCGTTGCATTCTGTGATTCGGGATGAGATGAAGAAGGGGCGTTGAAATAGACATTCCATAACAGGGGACCCAGCCCCTTCCCGTGGAACGCTTTGCCCCAATAGGGGTCTTGCTGATTCCCTTCCATTGAGGATACACTTAAAATTACCAGAAGGTAATATGAGGGAAAGGTAGAGTGCAAATTTCCCGTGCTTGAAGTTTTGCTAAGAGGCCCCGGGGCCAACCCCGGTTTGAAAGCCCAGCAATGTCCAGTGCCCACCAGCTGACTTTGGATTCATCCAGTGACTGGGCCACTTAGTGGAGAGGGTTTAACAAAGTCAGAGCAAGGGAAACCCTTTCCCGAAGCATATTGACGATCACAAAATAGTGATGGTAGTTTCAAAAAAATCTGTCTTTGTCTTGAATTTTGTCTCAAGGATCTTACCAGTGATTTACAGGAGTGACACAGGGTCTGTAGTTGCTGATTTCTGCTCTGCTCTTCTTTTTGTGAACAGGGACTACATTTGCCTCTTTCCATGGAGAGGGCCATTTGGCACTGTACTAGGCAGTGCTGAAAGATGCGAGTTAGAGGTGCGTGCTAGCTGGTCTGCACATCTTTCAACAATCTTGGGCTCAAATTTGTCTGGGCCCACAGCCTTTTTTTTGGGTCAAGTGTTTTAAGAAGGAAATGCCCTCCTCCTGCCTTATTGCCACCCCTAAACAGTTTTGACACAGTTCTTGCAGCTAGCCAAGGAGGGTCCCTTGCTGGATCAGGAACTTGCTTTTTGGTAGCAAAGTGTTCGGGCAAAGAGGTCCGCTTTTCTCCTGACTACTATAGGGGTTTGGGTCCCATCCTGTCGATTTAGAGGTGGATAAGTTCATCAGGCAGATAACCTTGTCTGTCCTTGACCAGGGCCCACCAGGTTTTGGAGCCTCCCTCCCTGATGCTAACTTTCTTTTAGTGTCCAACTCCCATTTAGCAATGGCCCACTTTTGAAACATCACCCATATGCCTACGGTTGCATGTGAAAGTTCCGGGTTAAATGGGTGGTAGGATGTCTCTTATACCTTCGCCATGCTTTGTACTTAGCAGTAGCAGCCTCTCTACAACGAAAGCCAAACCAAGGCTGATCTGTAGGCTTTGTCACATATTGCCGGTGAGGAATGTGTTCTTGTTGCAGATTAAGGATGTGTCCAGTGAAGGCTTTCACTTGGTTGTCAACATCCCCCTGGAGAAGAGCATTCCAGTCGGTGGTGGCGAGCTCAGAGCAAAGGGCTGGCCAATTACCTCTTTCCCATAGCCAGGTTTCTTTTTCACTTTCTCTGACAGTTCCTGGGCTCCCCTGGCACTAGGACACTGACATTTCCTGGGCTCCCCTGGCTCTAGGACACTGACAGTTCCTGGGCTCCCCTGGCACTAGGACACTGACAGTTCCTGGGCTCCCCTGGCACTAGGACACTGACATTTCCTGGGCTCCCCTGGCACTAGGACACTGACAGTTCCTGGGCTCCCCTGGCACTAGGACGCTGACAGTTCCTGGGCTCCCCTGGCACTAGGACGCTGACAGTTCCTGGGCTCCCCTGGAACTAGGACACTGACAGTTCCTGGGCTCCCCTGGCACTAGGACGCTGACAGTTCCTGGGCTCCCCTGGCACTAGGACGCTGACATTTCCCTGGGCTCCCCTGGCACTAGGACGCTGACAGTTCCTGGGCTCCCCTGGCACTAGGACGCTGACAGTTCCTGGGCTCCCCTGGCACTAGTACGCTGACAGTTCCTGGGCTCCCCTGGCACTAGGACGCTGACAGTTTCTGGGCTCCCCTGGCACTAGGACACTGACAGTTCCTGGGGCTCCCGGGCACTAGGACGCTGAGAGTTCCTTGGCTCCCTGGCACAGGACGCTGACAGTTCCTGGGTTTCCCCTGGCATTTAGACGCTGACAGTTCCTGGGCTCCCCTGGCACTAGGACGCTGACAGTTCGGGCTCCACTGGCACTAGGACGCTGACAGTTCCTGGGCTCCCCTGGCACTACTGGACGCTGACAGTTCCTGGGCTCCTGGCATTAGGACGCTGACAGTTCCTGGGCTCCCTGGCACTAGGACGCTGACAGTTCCTGGGCTCCCCTGGCACTAGGACGCTGACAGTTCCTGGGCTCCCTGGCACTAGGACGCTGACAGTTCCGGGGTCCCCTGGCACTAGGACGCTGACAGTTCCCGGGGCTCCCCTTGGCACTAGGACGCTGACAGTTCCTGGGCTCCCCTGGCACTAGGACACTGACAGTTCCTGGGCTCCCCTGGCACTAGGACACTGACAGTTCCTGGGCTCCCCGGGGCACTAGGACACTGACAGTCCTGGGCTCCCCCTGGCACTAGGACACACAGTTCCTGGGCTCCTCTGGCACTAGGACACTGACAGTTCCTGGGCTCCCCTGGCACTAGGACACACAGTTCCTGGCTCCTCTGGCCTAGGACACTGACAGTTCCTGGGTCTCCCCTGGCACAAAGGACGCTGACAGTTCCTGGGTTTCCCCTGGCACAGGACACTGACAGTTCCTGGGCCCCCTGGCACTAGGACGCTGACAGTTCCTGGGCTCCCCTGGCACTAGGACACTGACAGTTCCTGGGCTCCCCTGGCACTAGGACGCTGACAGTTCCTGGGCTCCCCTGGCACTAGGACGCTGACATTTTCCTGGGCTCCGATGGCACTAGGACGCTGACAGTTCCTGGGCTCCCCTGGCACTAGACGCTGCAGTTCCTGGGCTCCCTGGCACTAGGACGCTGACATTTCCTGGGCTCCACTGGCACTAGGACGCTGCAGTTCCTGGGCCCCCCCTTTGGCACCAGGACGTGACAGTTCCTGGGCTCCCCTGCACTAGGACGCTGACAGTTCCTGGGCTCCCCTGGCACTAGGACGCTGACAGTTCCTGGGCTCCGATGGCACTAGGACGCTGACAGTTCCTGGGTTTCCCTGGCACCGGACGCTGACAGTTCCTGGGCTCCCCTGGCACTAGGACGCTGACAGTTCCAGGGCTCCCCGGGCACTAGGACGCTGACAGTTCCTGGGCTACCCTGGCACCAGGACGTGACAGTTCCGGGGCTCCCCTGGCACTAGGACGCTGACATTCCTTGGGCCCCCTGCACTAGGACGCTGACAGTTCCTGGGCTCCCCTGGCACTAGGACCACTGACAGTTCCTGGGCCCCCCCCTGGCACTAGGACGCTGACAGTTCCGGGGCTCCCCTGGCACTAGGACGCTGACAGTTCCTGGGCTCCCCTGGCACTAGGACGCTGACAGTTCCTTGGCTCCCCTGGCACTAGGACGCTGACAGTTCTGGGCTCCCCTGGCACCAGGACGCTGACAGTTCCTGGGCTCCCCGGGCCCTTAGGACACTGACAGTTTCCTGGGCTCCCTGGCACCTGGACGCTGACAGTTCCTGGGCTCCCCTGGCACTAGGACGCTGACAGTTCCTGGCCCCCCCTGGCACCGGGACGCTGACAGTTCCTGGGCTCCCCTGGCACCGGGACGCTGACGTTCCTGGGCTCCCCTGGCACTAGGACGCTGACAGTTCCTGGGCTCCCCTGGCACCAGGACGCTGACAGTTCCTGGGCTCCCCTGGCACCAGGACGCTGACAGTTCCTGGGCTCCCCTGGCACCAGACGCTGACGTTCCTGGGCTCCCCTGGAAACTAGGACACGGGACAGTTCCTGGGCTCCCCTGGCACCAGGACGCTGACAGTTCCTGGGCTCCCCTGGCACTAGGACGCTGACAGTTCCTGGGCTTTCCTTTGGCACCAGGGACGCTGACAGTTCCGGGGCTCCCCTGGCACCAGACGCTAAACAGTTCCTGGGCTCCCCTGGCCTAGGACGCTGACACAGTTCCTGGGCTCCCCTGGCACCAGGACGCTGACAGTTCCTGGGCTCCCCTGGCACCAGGACGCTGACAGTTCCTGGGCTCCCCTGGCACTAGGACGCTGACACAAGCACCCCCAGCCAATAAGTTTCTTATTTATTTATTTATTTATTTATTTATTTATTTATTTATTTATTTATTTATTTCCAATTTGAGCACACTTACAGAGGTACAAAAAATACAGATAAGAGCAGCATGCCAAAGCCACTTATACTATGCATAGCATTACGGGCTGGCTTAAAATTAACTTAAGTTTTAACTAAGCAATGATGAAATCAGTGATAAAACATTAATGTAAACAGATTACTAAAAAGCACAAGTGAGTATTACAAAGACAGGTATATGGTTTCAGATTGTTGTACATTCAGTAGAAAGGAGTATTCTGTTAGTAGGTAAATTTAAAAATAAAAAAGTTAGATTCGGTTTTAGGGTTTTAAAATTTATGTGATATAATTGTGAGAAACATTAAGATTTTACATTTATAAGGTCATTATTCATATTTATTTGGTTTTTGGTGAGTAAGTGATCTTTGAGAAGAGAACTTGAAATTTATAAAACAGGTTAATGTTTCTTTTATATTTACAGATAATTAATTCCAGATTTTAGGGCCTTTTTATGGCATTGATTTTGCATAGTGTGAATGGACACGAGGAACATAAAGAGTTTATCTGTGCCTTGTGTTATGGTCATGTGTTCTGTTGAGGTTGGCAAAAGGGGATGTTTGGGGGGGGTTAATTCAGAGTTAAGTGTTTTATGTTTAATATTGCAGAATAAGTATGGATGTTTTGTATGGTGATAGGTTTAAATGTATTGAATATTGGTGGATTGGCTGCCTGTAGGAGAATTTGTTATCATTCTAAACTGCAGCCTTTGTTGGGTAATTAGTGGTCGAGATGGGTTAATTGTTGTTGAGGCCCCATGCACAAATTCCATAGGGGGAGATAGGGGTAAATAAGAGAGTGATATAGGGCCAGGAGGGCTGACTGTGGGAAAATAGTACCGTATCTTCGATAGTATGCCAAAAGTCTTTGGAAAATTTTCTTAGAAATTTGTTGTATATGTGTATGAAATTTGAGTCTATTATCAAGGTGGATTCCTAAGAATTTTCCCTCTGTTAGCTTTGTGATAGGTGATTTCCCTTTATCATTATGTTAAGAGGGACATCTGTAGCTCTGTTACCAAACTGAATGAAGTAGGTTTTGTCAATGTTTAGTGTAAGTTTGTTAGTCCTCATCCAGGTAGATATTTTCTGTAATTCGGTATTTACAGTATTGGCTAGCGTGACTGGGCTCGGGTGAGAGAAGACGTATGTAGTGTCATCTGCAAATAGTGTGGGTTTGAGTAATTGCGAAGCATTTGGAAGGTCATTTATGTATAGGAGAAAGAGAAGAGGGCCAAGGACACTTCCCTGTGGGACACAAACTGTAATTGGCTGCGCAGAAGAGTTTGCCCCAGTTTTTTTTTTTGTTTCAAAATATCTATCAGTGATTTTACAGGTGGTAGTATCAATTTGCACGACTGTTCATGCCACCAAGGCAAAGTGGCCCGAAAAAGAAAAACTTTCACCATCATTCAGTCCATCACTGTCTTGTCAGAGGCGCGCTTATACTACAGTTATAAAACTGCACAATTAACAATGAAATATATTTTTTTGTGTGTTTATTATTAAATTATTGTAAACCATCCAGTTGATTTTCAAAATGCTAAGAAAATTGCATCAAGCAAGTCTATTATTGACAGGAATATAATAGAATCATGTTTTATAAAAGGCAGTTTTGAAAATAATATGAATATTTCTTTTGGTTTATATAAATTGGATTCATTTATAATTAATAAAATTTGGGAAGAATCTAATGATACATTGGACAAGTAAAAAATCTTAATGTTTGGGTAGAGTATTAGCTGTGTTTCTCAGAGTCGAGTGTTGTGTCGTGACTGTGAGGTGTAGTCTTGTTGTTGTGTCGTGACTGTGAGGTGTAGTCTTGTTGTTGTGTCGTGACTGTGAGGTGTAGTCTTGTTGTGTCGTGACTGTGAGGTGTAGTCTTGTTGTGACGTGATTGTGAGGTGTAGTCTTGTTGTTGTGTCGTGACTGTGAGGTGTAGTCTTGTTGTGACGTGATTGTGAGGTGTAGTCTTGTTGTTGTGACGTGATTGTGAGGTGTAGTCTTGTTGTGACGTGATTGTGAGGTGTAGTCTTGTTGTGACGTGATTGTGAGGTGTAGTCTTGTGACGTGATTGTGAGGTGTAGTCTTGTTGTGACGTGATTATGAGGTGTAGTCTCTCTCTCTCTCTCTCCTCTCTCTCTCTCTCCCCCTTCTCCTCCTCTCTCTCTCTCTCCTCTCTCTCTCTCTCTCTCTCTCTCTCTTTTCTCTCTCTTCTCTCTCTCCTCTCTCACACACACACACACACACACACACAGAGGCGGGGCCAGGAGCTGAGTCTCGACCCCTGCAACCACAATTAGGTGAGTACACACAAAACACACACACCACACACACACACACACACACACACAAAACACAGGAGTATAAATGCCAACCAGCACGGATTCACGGAAGGCAAATCCTGTGTCACAAACCTTCTGGAGTTTTATGATAAAATAACAGAAGTAAGACAAGAGAGAGAGGGGTGGGTTGATTGCATCTTCTTGGACTGCAAGAAGGCCTTTGACACAGTTCCTCACAAGGATTAGTGCAGAAGCTAGAGCTTTCAGGCGCATTAACAGGAAGGGCACTGCAATGGATCAAGAATACCTGACAGGGGGGCAACAACGAGTCATGGTACGTAATGATGTATCACAGTGGGAAACCTGTGACGAGCGGGGTCCCACAGGGGTCGGTCCTAGGACCAGGCTATTTTTGGTAATGGAACGACATGACGGAAGGGTTAGAACTCAAAAAGTGTCCCTGTTTGCAGATGATGTGAAGTTAATGAGGAGAAAAAATTTGATGAGGACCAGGCAGGACTTCAAAGAGACCTGACAGACTGGGGCACCTGGTCCAGCAAATGGCTTTCTCGAATTTATCCTTGCCAAATGCAAAGTCATGAAGATGGGGAGGGGCACAGAAGACCACAGACAGAGTATAGGCTAGGTGGCCAAAGACTGCAAACCTCACTCAAGGAGAAAGATCTTGGGGTGAGTATAACACCGAGCAAATTCTCTGGAAGCACACATCAATCAGATAACTGCTGCAGCATATGGGCGCCTGGCAAACCTGAGAACAGCATTCCGATACCTTTGTAAGGAATCATTCAAGACACTGTACACCGGTATGTCAAGGCCCATACTGGAGTATGCAGCACCTGTTTGGAACCCGCACTTGAATAAAGCACGTCAGGAAACTAGAGAAAGTACAAAGGTTTGCGACAAGGTTAGTTCCAGAGCTAAGGGGAATGTCCTATGAAGAAAGATTAAGGGAAATCGGCCTGACCTCACTGGGGGACAGGAGGGTCAGGGAGACATGATAACGACATATAAAATACTGCGTGGAATAGACCCAAAGGGGGACAAAGACAGGATGTTTCCAGGGAGGGGGCACAGAAACAAGAGGCCACAATTTTGGGAAATTGAAGACACAAAAGAGTCAGAGAGATAGTAGGAATATTTCTTCAGTCATAAGTTGTAAGGCAGTGGAATAGCCTAGAAAATGACGTAGTGGAGGCAGGAACCATACACAGTTTTAAGACGAGGTTTGATAAAGCTCATGGAGCGGGGAGAGAGAGGGCCTAGTAGCAACCGGTGAAGAGGCGGGGCCAGGAGCTAGGACTCGACCCCTGCAAAACCCCAAAATAGGTGAGTACAAATAGGTGAGTACACCACACACACACACACACACACACATACCACATACACACACACCAACACACACACACTTACACACTAAAAAACATTATACAACAGGCCTATTTTTCCT
>NW_026506484.1:0-35644 GCF_026875155.1 Cherax quadricarinatus
AACCCAAAAAGATTTTTTACCCTTAAATTTTTATCTCAAGAAAGGGTCATAATGAAAATTCTTTTGTATACAGTAGACCATCATTTAACCCGTAAACATTCCAAACGTATATATATGTTCACTACCCCCCAGTGCCCTGATATTTTGAAAAATAAAAAATAATTTTAATGAAAATAAAGAGCACTTTTTTTCTAAGTGTTATAGGATTAGAATAAAAAACATAGGGTCGGTACTTACGGGAGATATGAGGCTGCAAAGTTGGCACTTAATGCTCACCTAACAGCAACATAGAGTCCTGCCGCTTGTAGAAGTGTTGCCGATATATAATTTTTTCTCATTTTTATATTAGATAATTTTTATGTTCTGATAATACAATTTATTGTAGTTCTTGTCATTTCAAACTAATCTTTGTTCTGACACTAATATTAGGTACTGAAATTGTACTCAAATGTCACAAACACATTGACATTTTGGACATTTACACCTGCCTTGGTCATTTACTATTGTCTAGGAATATATAAAAAGTATTTATAGGTCCCAGCAATGTTTTGGATACACGGTAGTATAGAAGAAGAAGAAGGAAGGAGGAGGGAGGAAGAAGGAAAAAATTTCCCCTTGAAGCAATTGTAAAACAAGTGTTCAGTAAGAAGCAGAGATAAGAGAAGAAGCTATGACATTTGATGGTGCCAGCGAGGGTGCAGGGATTGGGGATGACATTTGATGAGCTCATATTTCTGATTATCTGTCTCTCTCTCTTTTTTGTCTGTCTGCTTCTCTCTTTCTGTCCTCTGCTTGTCTCTCTGCCCTGTCTCAGAGAGAGCCACTGTGAACCAACAGGTATTTTTATGCATTACTCTAAAAGCACAGTATAGCACTTCGGACTTTTTAGGTTATCCTAGGTAATTTACACTAATTGTATTTGTGGTACCTGTGAGACAAACAAGATAGACAGAAATAGTCAGAGACAGATAGACAAACCCTAAACTTGGGGTATCACTTTCCTCTTAAAAGGGGAAATGTTAATATGACATTACATCAGTGAATCCTTGGTGTTTGCCCCACTGTTTGGGGCTAGCTGGCGCTCAGTATAACG
This sequence comes from Cherax quadricarinatus, assembly GCF_026875155.1. Taxonomy (NCBI): domain Eukaryota; kingdom Metazoa; phylum Arthropoda; class Malacostraca; order Decapoda; family Parastacidae; genus Cherax; species Cherax quadricarinatus. Next base: position 1,094 of record NW_026506484.1, read on the forward strand.
CACTCCTACAAGGTACTAAGGTCCCAGATTTTTTTTAATATGGTGACACCGAGTGTTAAGACCCATTCTTTTCTGACCAGGCATCTCAGCCAATCGTCCAAATTTGGAGGCAGAAAAATAAAAGTACGTTTACGTTTGAGGCACTAGCGGTAAGAACATATATATAAGGTTTTTGGCCCTTTACGGGTTAACAAGGTAGTCACGTTCTGAAAACGCTGTGTTAGGTAAAATCGTGTTAGGTGAACTGAAGAACTTTTGGAAAAAATAAGGTTATGTTCCTGGGAGCCCCAAAAAGCCAAACAACTTTTTTTTAGACCAACAGATCTTACAAAATAAAAGTGAATATGTAATTGTAGTTCATTTTTGTGATGTAAATTAATGTGGTTTTCAAATGCTTAAGATTACAAATGCACAGAAATAATAGTAATTTTTTTACCTTAAATTGGGGTGCGGTGTCTGTGGATGATTGTGGAGAGCGAGAGTTATGCTGGGCCCTACTGGGCTGAGGTGGATGGTAAGGTTCGGCACTAAAGTCGATGGTTGTACTCGAGTGTGCATAAATTCTGTAAAGGATTTGTTCTATTTTGCCCCCAGTACAATATAAAAACTGACTGTAAGGCATCCGCTGCTCAGACACAACCGTTTCCAGGTCCTCTTCAATGAAAAAAGTCTAACTTAAAAATCAGTCAGTAAATCAGTCAATCAGTAAGTCAGTCAGTTCAGTAAGTCAGTTAAGCCAGTAAGTCATCAAGTCAGTAAGGCAGTAGGAGAAATTCAGTAAGTCAGTCAAGTAACTCACAGTCCATCAAAGTCCAGTTAAGTAAGTCAGTCAGTCAAAGTCCCAGTCAGTCAGTCAGTCGTGGGTGGCAGGGGATGGCAGAGGTCTCCCCCCACTGACCCACAACCAAGGCAGCAGCTTGAGCTGGGGAAATTTTTTTCCAAGATGCCTGGTAAACGGATCTTGTAAAGTTTAATTTTATGAAGTGTTGTAAAAAAAATTGGCGCAATTTTTCATCGTGCTATAACCACATAACCTATAGCCAAATCCAGTCATTTCTGGAATGGTACCACAGTCGATGGCCTCCACTCCAAACCAACGATAACAGATATCAATGCCGGAAAAAAAAAAGTCCCACCCCCCAACCACCAACCACCTCCATTGACATTCTTCCTTTGCAAATATACAGCGTCTAAAGCCACAACGAACAACAAATACTACCTTTCATCTGTGGACTGCGTGCAGGATGAGGCAAATGCAATGTTCACAGCTTTCACTGAGTCCCACATAAAGGATCACTTGGACAACGAATATGGATCTCAGGCTACAAATTATCAGATTGACAAGTGAACAGGCAAAAGGGGAGGGTTCATCTGTATATTGCAGAGTCACTTGTGTACACAAAATGCTTTAATGCCTCCAATGATGTAGTAAGTTTTAGCAGTAAAGATCGAGAACCAAATCTAGTTCTGTGGAGTCTACAAAGCTCCGATGCAACGTCCCCAGCAATCCAGGAACAGCTGTCCAAAAATTGACCACTGTCTGGAAAATCTGCCCTGCTCCTGCCCCCCCCATTTTGCTCCTGGGGGATTTTATCAGCTTGAGGAACCTAAAATGGAGAATATAGCAAAAATGGTTTTGCAGTGATAACACCAGGAGAGAGCTCTTGACGAGAACTCACACACACACGTGCTTTTAAATCTCTGCACAAAATACACTTTAAACCAGCAAATAATAGAGCCTACTATGACTGAGACTACACTAGACCTCACTTCACAACAGTGATGGTCTGATACGAAATGTCAACCATAAGCAAAAACAATATACTCCGATCACAACATAAAAAATAAAAGATCGAGGTATCAACATGTATCGTGGAGCCCCAGACCAACAAAAAGGAGATTAGTCACAAGGGAGCCATCACCAAATTTCAACTTCAATTTAACAAGAACATAATTAAGGACAAAGTAAATCAAGTCCTAAACGATATAAGCTGGGAAGATAACCTAAAGCAAACACAGACCCCAACTTATGCCTAGAAGAGATAAACTTGGGGGCACTCAATATATGCTCAAGGATTATTCCAGTTAAGAAAAAGGAGGAGAAGATGTAAAATAAGAAAGAGACAGGCCCTCCCTTTTACAGGCGATGGAAAAGAGTAATCAGAGTGGCTAAAAGAGGCCAATATATCTGAAATCGTATGGGAGTCACTGGTCCAGAGAAATAGCAAAAATCAAACTTAAGCTAAAGAATCTTATAAGGAGTCCGGAATCAAGGGAAAAATAAAAGCCATAAATAAAATCGAAAGAAACCCAAAGTATTCTTCTTTTACTTATGCCTAATCCAAAGTCGAGAACAACATCCAGTAATGGGCCCTACTTAAACAAAAAGGGTCCCTACACAGATCACAGCAAGGAAACAGTGAGCAACTCAAGTTCCCATATGATTTAGTTTTTAGCCGCCCTAACCAGACGTGAGTCGAAGATCAAAATGTAATTTTTTATGAGAGAGCCACAGAATTTGGTTAACAACACAAGCCTATTTATATTATCCTGACGTCCAAATGACTTTCGAATGGCGAAAATAAATGCCCATGGCACATTGGCCCCAGGGCCAACACTCAGGGACTCCTGTTCATCAAGAACTGCAAGAAGCCCCTATCACGACTTTTACCATCCTTTGGAGAAGGGAAGCATGGACACCGGGGCCCGTCTCACATTACTACAAACAACAGACATAGCCCCACTCCACAAAGGGGCAGTAAAGCAATAGCAAAGACTTACAGACCGATAGCACTAACATCCCATATCATAAAAACTTGAAAGGGTCCTAAGCAAAGCAAGATCACCACCCACAAAACCCACAGTTACACAACCCAGGGCAACCTGGTTTTAGAGCAGGTCGCTCTGTCTGTCCGCAGCTACGATCACTACGACAAGGTTCTAGATGCACTAGAAGACAAAAAGAATGCAGATTAATATATACAGATTTTGCAAAAGCCTTCGACAATGTGACCATGGCGTAATAGTGCACAAAATGCGTGCTAAAGGAATAACAGAAAAGTTGGTAGATGGATCTATAATTTCCCACAACCAGAGCCCAAAGGAGCATTAGTCAACAGAGTAAAGTCTGAGGCGGCTACGGTGAACAGCTCTGTTTCATCAAGGCACAGTACTCGCTCCCATCTTGTTTCTCATCCTTATATCTGACATAGGACAAGGGATGTCAGCCACAGCACTCGTGTCTTCCTTTGCAAGATGACACCCTAATCTGCATGAACAGTGTCATCCAGGCAGACACTGCATGGCCTCCAGGCCAGGCGACATCAACCAAATATTTTCAGTGGCTGCAGAAAACAATAGATGTTAACGATGAAAATTTCAATTCCTCCGAGAAGGTAAAACAGAGGAAATTAAAACTTCACAGAGTACAAAACGCATTCCTTCCACAAAATAAGAGCGAAAAAAACAAACGTCAAAGACCTTGGAGTGATCCGTTGGAGGATCTTCACCTTCAAGGACCATAACATTGTATTCAAATTGCATCTCCTTGAAAAAAAAAAAAAATCACAGGATGATAATGAGAACCTTCCAAAACTAGGGATGCCAAGTCCATGATTACACTCCTTCAGTCTCTTGGTTTCTATACTAGGCTGGAATATGGCTGCACGCTACCAGCACCTTTCAAGGCAGGTGAAATTGCTGACCTAGATAAATGTAACAGAGAACCTTCATGGCACGCATAACTGAGATACAACACCTCAATTACTGGGAGCTCTTGCAGTTCCTGAACCTGTACTCCCTGGAATGCATGGCGGGAAGAGATCCATGATAATGCACCTGGAAATCCTAGAGGACTAGTACCGAACTGCACACCGAAAATCACTCACAGTGAAAAGCAAAAAGACTCGGCAGATGAATGCAACATCCCCCACTGAAAAGCATGGGTTCACAAACACGTTAAGAGACAAACAATAAGTGTTCAGGCCTGAAACTGTTTTCACTGCTCCCAGCATACATAAGGGGGATTACCAATAGACCCCAGGCAGTCTTCAATGCTGGCACTGGGACAAGCACCTAAAGTCAGTACCTGACCACCAGCTGTGGCCTCATACTTGGATTGCGTGCAGCAGCATAACAGCCTGGATGATCAGGCTCTGAATCCACCAGGAGGCCAGGTCACAAGACTGCCGCGGGGGCGTTGACCCCCCGGAACTCTCTCCAGGTAAACTCCAAGGTAACCAAATCATTCAAATATGTAAACTTGTTGTTAAATGATGGTCTACTGTATATAGTTAGCAATATAATAATGTGAAGTATATCATAATCGGAGACAGCATATGATAAATAAACTTGCAATTAAGTAGCACTCAAGCATTACACACCCAAAACACATAATTCAACATTGGTGGTGAAATAAGCCAACTGGAAATTGCTGGAGAGTAATCATTAATTTTATACTTACAGGTTGATGTGAGACATGTTTAATAAGAGTATTCAGGAAATTAGAAAGAAATAAAACTGAAAAACATTGCACCAATATTCAAGAGAGGAAATACAAGGCCTTTGGGAACAGCACCAGCACTTTTCCTGCTACAAGGAGACTAATAAATATTTGTATGCTTAGTAATAAAAATGATTTTAATCTACTGTATGCCACGTGTCACAAAGAAATAATTTTTTTTCAGTTTTTCTTTACATAATTATTCTGTACCGGACAAAGAACATAAGACTGGAGGAACACTGCGAACGCCAACTGGCCCCATACAAGGCAGTCCTAACAAAACCGACCCACTACTATCCATAGCTCCCCAAGAATATCCCCCGTACTAAATGACACCGGTCCACATCCAGCCCCTCCCACTCATATATTTGCCAGTCTCTTTTAAAGCCACCCCCAAAAGGTCCTACCTTGATCAACTCTACATCGGGAGATTATTTCCCACACATCCACAGCTCTGTTAGAAAACCAGTTACTTACCTATGTTCTTTCTAAATCGAAATTATCCAACATAAATCCTTTATTTCTGTTCTTACCTGCTTCGACACCCTCCAGTACTTTATGAATATCACCTTTTGTGTTTATTCCATCATCCACTTACACCACTTCAATGATATCTCCCCTCATTTTACGTCTCTCAAGAGTGGAGATTCAAGTCCTAAGTATCTCCTTTCAAATGGAGATTCCTTACACAGTAAATAATTTTAGACATTCTTCTTTATCCTGGTTCTCCGGTGAGTCGATATCCATCCAGTATAAGGAGACCAACTAAGCGCATAATCTAAATGAGCCTCCCTAGTGATGTATAGATGTATAGACTTTAAAAATATCTTTTTGGACTTCTGTAACTTATACTTCTTGAAAGAAATCCTAGTAGCTGTTAACCTTGTGCGCACACTATAAGCACTGCTGTCTGGAGTTTTAGGATTTTCTTCTTACCAGTATATGGTTTTCAGTCTTCTCTCTCACTATTACTATTTTACACTGGATCATATCCATAGCTATTTTTATTAATCTCTCTTTTGTAATTGCAGATTTTGTTTTTTAGTTCCTTTAATTCTTTTTGTTCCCACTCTCTAAGCATGCCATATTTTGGTTTACCATCTTTGTTTCCTTTAAGTGCAAGACACCATACTGATTAGCAACAGTATAAGATTGCCATAAACATTTTATCCCAATAAGTTTTTCTTTCGCCCTAGGTAGTAGGTTTGGTAAACAGCAACCCGCCCAGGGGAGGTACTACCGTCCTGCCAAGTGATTGTACACGAAAACCCGTACTTGTTTTACCAGAAGGTTAGGATTGCTAGGTGTCTTTTGTCTGTCCTCATAAACTCAAATTTCAGTATGTCTTTGGGCCCCCGACTTCTACTTGCACTTAGGTACACAAACCACTACACATACATTTACAAGCATATATATACACACCCCCTCTGGGTATTCTTCGATTTTCTTCGCTTCTTGTTCTTGTTTATTTCCTCTTATCTCCATGGGGGAAGTGGAACAGATTCTTCCTCCGTAAGCATGCGGGTTGTAAGAGGCGACTAAAATCCGTGAGCAAGGGGCTAGTAACCCTTCTCCCGTATAACTTACTAAATTTAAAAGAGAAACTTTTGTTTTCTTTTTGGGCCACCCTGCCTTGGTGGAATAATGGCCGTTGTGAAAGAAAAGAAATTTCTTTAGCATTTCCCTACCCATGCACCAATATTGTAAGCTATTGTATCCTTAATTGGCAAAGCATTTGCACCAAGGCATGGAATTTTCTCACTCTCATTCTGCAGTTTATATGGTTTTCTGGTGAAATTTTTTATTTATAACACCCCAAGACTTTCTCCTTTTAAAAAATTGTCCCATTTCTCCAAAAAGCAAGGTACAGTGGACCCCTGCATAACATTTTAATCCGGCAAGAGAGGTAATTGTTATGCGAAATAATCGGTATGGTGAATGAATTTTCCCCATAAGAAAATTAATGGAAAATAAAATTAATCCGTGCAAGACAACCCCAAAAGGATGAAAAAAAAAATTTTTTTACCACATGAAAAATACATTTTCCCACACACAAAGAGAAGGATACATGCACAATAGTAGAGTAGTACATGCACAGTATATATTGTGCATGTACTAGTCTACTAAATGACGAATAAATGACACTTACGCTTTATTGAAATGCAGCAAAGACTGATGAGACAACTGTGGTCCTGGGAGTGCCTTTTCCTCCTGAGTACTGTAGGTCCTGTTTTGGCATTATCTTCCAGAAAAGGCCTTAACACCACTGTTGTATGCCACTACGATTCTTAAGCCTCAAACCACCCTTTGCGTGCTTTACAATCCACCAATACGACATCTCTTTTACCCAGGCATTTTTCCCTGTTCACCGGGTGTTTGACGACTTGTGTGGTTGCATCCTGGGAACAAGAATATAAGGACCCCAATGGAAATAAGTTAGACCGTCTTCGATGGACACTCGGACTTTTTTGGGTTATCCTGGTGAAAATCCTCTTGGGTTAATTTGTTTCTTGGTATTCTCAATAAGCACACCAACAACGGTGCTACAGCAGCCAGCAGCAGCTGGATGGAGGTACAGCGCAAACAGACGATGCTACAGCAGCAGCAGACGACGCGACCGCAGCAACAGAACGATGTTAAAGCACAAGCAGAGAACGATGCTCAGCAGCAGCAGACATGCTACAGCAGCAACAAACGATGTTACAGCAGCAAGCAGGACGATGCTACAGCAGCAGCACAGCAGCTGACGGTGGTACAGCAGCAACAGACCGATGCCTACAGCAGCAACAACGAATGTTACAGCAGCAGCAGACATACTACAGCAGCAGCAGCAGCTGACGGTGTACCGCAGCAACAGACGATCTACAGCAGCATCAGAACGATGATACAGCACAGCAAGTCGATGCTACAGCAGCAGCAGCAGCTGACGGGGTACAGCAGCAACAGACGATGCTACAGCAGCACAACGATGTTACAGCAGCAGCAGAACGATGGCTACAGCAGCCGCAGCATCGACGGTGGGTACAGCAGCAAACAGACGACGCTATACAGCAGCAACAGACGATGTTACAGCAGCAGCAGAACGATGCAACAGCAGCAGCAGCAGCTGACAGGGCGCAGCAGCAGCAGCTTGTACCCACCAATAGTAGCGATGTTGAATTGGGGTTTATTATACAACCTGGCCAGCTCGGAACACGCACTCCACCTTTTCATACTTATCAATGATCTTTTTTCTTCATCTCTATTGTAATTCTCACCCGTATTGCTGTAGGTTGGCACTAGAAAGCTTTCTTGGGGCCCAGGTCACTTAATTTCCAAAAAACACCGAACAAAACACTGTAATATTACAATATTCCCGATTGTATGCTTGGATGTTACGCGGAGGCTGGCTGGTAAACAATTGCCACCGGCGAACATGGAGCGTGGCACAGGCCGCACATTGGACGCTCTCGACGAAACGCGGTGAGCGGGTTTTAAGCGTAGTGAGGCAAAATTTTTGGGGCGATTAAAGCAAGCGGTATGCGGATTAATCGCTTTGTGATGCCAATCGGTATGCGGGGGTCCTCTTGTAATATCAAGAAGAAAATACAAAATTTCCTTTTTTTTCTTAGTAAATAAACCCGTAAACGGTCCCCCAAACGTATTCTCATACGTTGTTTTTCAAGGTTTTGATAGTATGTAAAAAAAGTAGATCATCTTTTTTTTTTTTACATTTGAAAACGTGTAAAAACTGTGAGCTAACTTTTTTCTTTTTTGTTTTTTATTTGAAAATATGTAAAAAAAAAAAGTAGATCTACTTTTGGAGCACTACCAAATGTGAATGTAATCTGCTTGGACTGTTACGGGTTTAAAGGAATAAAATTCAATAGAAACAGAAAGCCAAGATGGCCAGTTGAATGTATGCAGATTTTGTAAGGTTTGCCTGTCATCTAAATGTTCTTTACGGAAACAATGACCAGCAACCAAACACCATTTGCCAGGGTCCAAAATGTTTAACAGGCTACTTTTACACTCATTTGACAGGACGAATAAAATTGTATGCTCCGTGGATGGGTTCTTCTAAACCAAAGTGTCATTTATTTTAAATGTAGCCACAGATATGGCAATTGAGAATGAAATTCACCACACGAAAAAGTTGAGAAAATGGGTTGCTCAGTGAAACTTTAAGGAATATAATATGCGTTTGAATAAGTTTATTCAAAGTATGTAAATTTTACTAGTCCATTACAACTACCTAAGACTCAAAAATGAAGCAAATAGTTAAATTGACAAAATAGAAAATTTAATGTAAATATTTGACACTTCTTTTTCTGACACGTTCCAAAATTTGGTTTGACGGAATATCTGAAGCTCAATGCAGGTTTTATCTCAGCCTCTAAATTGACATCAGCAAATCACGATTTGTGTTTGACTTAATGAATCTCATCATGACAGTGTTGATTCACACCATCATGTTGATCCAAAGGAGACAGTAATTTAAGTTTACCTGATTCCAAATGTGGGAGATTCTTGTCAATCCAGACTTGTATTCCCACATCTCTGTGACAAAAAATTTTTCATAGATGGAATACAGATGTCAAGTTGCAAACCAGCATATGACATCCGGAAAAAAGCTTTGTTATATTGATTATTTACTCAAAAATAATAAACTCAAATTTTGCTACACTTTCAGGACATTTTGCCACTTGTGCAATTGGAACAGGATTTGCCCACTCTAACTCTGTTACCAGCCAACTGCTATACTGTACTTTAAGTCCTTCTCCTTACCATACCATTCATGGGGCTATGGCTACAACACCCTTCTGCTTATTCAATTTTCCTGCAGAGGTTCATTTATTTCGATATGTTACATTGCATACATAGTTTTTTGCATTTTCTGTAGAAATGTTTATCTTTTCTTTCTTCTTTCGTTCAACAAAACCAGCCTAGCCCACCAAGGCAGGGGGCCCAAAAGAAAATCAAAGTTTCTCTTTTCAAATTTAGAATTTATACAGGAAAGGGTTACTAGCACCTAGGCTCCCTCCCGGCAGTGTCGCCTTCTTACAACACGCATGCCTTACGGAGGAAGAAGTCCTGTTCACTTCCTTACCGCCCCATGGAGATGAAAGGAAATAAACAAGAACAAGCACTAGAAAGAAAATAGCAAAACACCCAAAGGGGTGTGTATATATTTATATTATTATATTGTATTTATTTATATTTTTATTAGTTAATTATATTATAATTATTATATTTAATATTTTTATTATATATTAAATTAGATAATTTTAAATTTTATATAAAGTTAATATTTATTTATAAAATTTATAATTTATTATATAAATAATATCTATATTATATTGTAAATTTATATAATTTTAAAGTATTTAATATATTTATTTTATATTTATTTTATTAATAAAATTTAAATTAAGTATTGATTTTTTATATTAATTTATATGTAATATAATTTAATTAATTTTATTAAAATTTTATAAATATTATATTTTTTTTTATTTAGTATTTTATTATAAATAATTATTATTTATATAATGAATATAATAAATTTATTTTAATTTTTTATTTTAATTATATTATTATTTATATTTTTATATAAATTTATTTTTATATTAAGATATACATTTTAATATTATTTCTTATATTTATTATAATGTTCTTTTTAATTTAATATTTTAATATTATTTATTTATTTATTAATATTATGATATATTATATGCTGTACATGTATGTGTAGTGTGACCTAAGTGTAGTAGAAAGTATCAAGAACGTACCTGAAATCTTTGCATTTTATGAAGACTGAAAAAGAACACCCAGCAATCTTACCATCATGTAAAACAATTACAGGCTATCGTTTTACAGTCACTTGCAGGACGGTAGTACCTCCCGGAGGTTGCTGTCTACCCACCTTGCTACCTAGAGAAATGTTTAATAATTAATTATTCCCTCAGGCATATTATTTACAGTGTACATAGATACATGCACATCAGTGGGGTTAGTCCTGATCCTTGTGGTATCTGTTTCACAATACACCATAGAATAGCTTTCTCTCATTTTCGCATTTTTTCTTTCAAATACCAAATCTCCATTAAAAAATTCTAACCACATCCACCACTGAGTCACCAGTAGACCATGATTACATTTATTTTCATGAACATGACTGATATAGTTCTTTAAGTTTGATGTTGCTGGTAATACCAGTAAACCCCTGTATCCAATGATTCAGTAATCACGTTTCAGTTATCCACTGTTTACTGCGGCCCCAAAATACCTCCTTATTTTTGCATAATAATGGCCCCAAAGTGCAATAGTAGAAAAGCTGGTCAGTTCTTCAAGCCTAAGAAAGCTGTGAAGTGCTTCCGGGTTTTTCTACTATCCAATTCGGTATCCACGGTAAGGTACTTGGAACGTATACCCCCGCAATACAGGGAGTGTGGAACCATAAAGTGTATCACCTAAAGTTTTTCTGCTGAGCGATTTGTGGCTACGGTGGGAGATATGTGTCCTATCAAATTAAAAAGATTCTTAACTCATTTTCTTCTTATACCTAGGGAGGTTACTTACTTGGGACTTTAACCCTTTGACTGTCGAGGCCGTATAATATACGTCTACGAGGTACCGTGTTTGACGTATATATACTCATAAATTTCTAGCGCTTCAAATCAAGCAGGAGAAAGCTGGTAGGTCCACATGTGTAGAATGGTCTGTGTGGTCAGTGTGCACCAAATAAAAAAAAAATCTTGGAGCATCACAGTGAGTAATGAAAAAAAAAAAACTCCCGACCATTTTTTTATTAATTAAAATGCCGATTTGGTGGAGTATTTTCGTATATAAATGTATGGAGTTGTATTCTCGTTTTCTTGGTCTCATTTGATAGAATGGAAAACAGATTATAGAAATAGAGGTAATTTTGATTGACTTTTACTCTAAAAAGAACCTGGAAAGGAGCTCAAAGTAGGGGAACATGTTTTGATTTTTGTGCCATGTTCACAAGTAAACAAATGATGTCCTTGTCCAATAATTATGTCCAACTAGCCATCTTAATGCAGTCCAGAAGGGAGGTTGATGTTATTTATACAATTATTACAGTATTGCAGTATCCTGCATAATAGTAAGTCTTCTTATTTTTTGTTGAATAAAAATTCAAAATAGAACGCAAGAAGTAATATCAGAGGCCGAGCATGACTGAAGAACAAAGAAAATGTTATATTTTAGAGCCCGGAATGGTCTGCACTGTTCATTCTGGACCCTTATTTTGAAATTGCCCATATTTTTAATTTTCGTGCAATTGGCCCAAATTGCAAATTTCTGACACCCGATATTGGGTAGATTGAAAACGGTAAATGGGCAGTTTTTTGTACTCAATCGTTAGAAAAAATGGATTTCAAAAGAATAGCTATGAGCTTGGTCGACTGAACAACGGAATTAGCCGAAAATAAGGCTCAATAGTGGCGAAATTCGCCGATTTTGTAAATATTGCTGAGGTCGCTAACTTCGCGAGAGCATAATACTATCAGTTTATTTTCATCAAATTACGTTTTTATTTTGGTGTCATTACAATCTGGGAAAAATATTTTCTATATCATTTCATAAAGACAAAATAATTTTTTATTTTTTTTTTAAATTTTTGCGACACCAGGAGCACATCCCCCACCTCAGGATTGGGGGTTGCCGCAGTCAAGGGGTTATATGATTTTAGAAGTAATTTTTTTTTTTTTGTTTCAACAAGTCGCCATCATCCACCCGAGCAGGTGCCCAAAACGAGAAGAAAACCCAAAAAGAAAATACTTTCATCCGTTGCAGCATTTCACCTCACTCACACATAATCACTGTTTTGCCGAGGAGCCCTGAATACAACAGTTTTAGAAGTAATATACGTATAAAAATCCACAATATATCCCTCCCAAACTGCCAATAACCAAAACTCCTTCCTCCTTTCGAGTGCAGGCTTATACATCCCATCTCCAGGACTCAAGTCCGGTTTTAAATAAATTAACCTTTCCCCCCCCCCCCCCCCCCCCCCCCCCCCCCCCCCCCCCCCCCCCCCCCCCCCCCCCCCCCCCCCCCCCCCCCCCCCCCCCCCCCCCCCCCCCCCCCCCCCCCCCCCCCCCCCCCCCCCCCCCCCCCCCCCCCCCCCCCCCCCCCCCCCCCCCCCCCCCTGAATCCCTTCACTAAATATTACCCTGCCCACACTCCACAGCTCGTCAGTCCAAATACCATTCGTCCTCCATTCACTCCTATCTAACACGCTCACGCATCCAATACCCAATACCCAATTTTTCTTTATCTAAATCATTTGATACCCTCACACCTTACTCTTTTCTATGTTCACCTCAACTTTCTACCTTTACACACATTCCCAAAATCGTCCCACTACCCTTTGCAATTATTCTTTAGAATCTCCCATAAGCACAGTATCATCGCACAAAGTAACTGTGTCACTTCCCATATTTGTATTTAAATTCCCATAATTTAATCCCACCCTGCTCCGAAACACCCTAGCATTTACTTTCATTTTACAAACCCCTCTATAAAATATAAAACAACCATGTGACATACACAGCCTGTCTAAGACCCTACTTACTGGAAGTAGTCTCCCTCCTCTTCTACACGCCCTAACCTAGCCTCACTAGCCTCATAAAAACTCTTTTACAGCATTTTAGTAACTTACCACCTTATTTCCATATACTTGCAACATCCCGCCACATGCTCCCCTATCCACTCTAATCATATGCCCTTTTCTAAATCCAAAAGGGCAATAACAACTTCCCTTACCTTTATCTAAATACTGGTTCACATATATGCTCAATGGAAAACACTTGATCTACACATCCCCTACCCACTCCTACAACCTCCTTGCCATCCGCGTTAATTCTGCATTCTGTTCTTACCTCTAATTCTTTCAATAATACTTTTAGACAATTTAGTAATTACAGTAAGGCCCCGCTTTACGGCGTTTCGCCTTACGTTGTCCGCAAATATGGGCGATGTCAAATTATGACCAAAATTTGCTATAACGGCAAGCGTCTTTTATATACGGTGCCCCCCACCCGGTTTGTTTACATTTTCCGTGACCAAATCTATTAGTCAGGAAACCTTTCCCAAAATTTCAAGTGGTTTTAAAGTTTACTGCCATATTTTATATGTACTCTGATAATTATAGTTCTATGTGTACCGTACTTAAATATACTTACACACTGTGCGGTGTGCAGGTACCCATTAAAAAAAAAATCGCTTAAGGTCCTCTCTAGTACTCCTGAAGCCAGTATATGTTAAATAAGAATCACCTCTGGGCAACACTAAAATGTCTTATTTTTACATCAATATAGCATTTATTCATTAATCCATCTATGATATTTTCCTCAAAATTATATATGAAACCCATTACATAGCATATAAAACCATATACATACACTCAGAAAAAAAATTGATGTAAATATGAGATTTTGTTTACCAAGCAGCTCTGTAAGGTAGTTGGTCGGAAGCATTACGTTTTCCTTAAGTCAAACACTGGGGGGTAACTGTGGAAAAATATTCTTTTTGTATGGCCTTTTACCCCTCCTGTAAAGTAATTCAATAACCCTTGTGGGTTAAGTGGCTTTTTTTATAATAATAATACTAATAATTTATTATTATAATAATAATATTAATAAAATACAGTGGAGCCCCCGCATAACGATCATCTCCCATGCGAACAATTATGTAAGTGCGGTTGTACGTGGATGTTTGGGGTCTGCAATGGACTAATCTCTTCCACAATATTCCATATGGGAACAAATTCAGTCAGTACATGCACCTGAACATACTTCTGGAATGAAAAAAAATAGCGTTTAACCGGGGGTCCACTGTAATTATTATTATTATATATTATTTATTATTATTATTTAGTATTAGCAATATTATCTTCATTCACATCTAAAAATGGTGTGTTGCTGTTTGTTTATTCCCTGAACTAACTTGGAACACAGTGTACAGTATTTTTAGTGAGGTAATTATTATTATAATAAAAAAAATATTGAGGAAAATGTTTTTTACAAACTCTTACAAATGGACCGTGAAGACCTAAAGTAGACACATATTAACACACATTTATTTCGCCTAGACCAATGAACGTCCACTACCTGTTTCAGTTTGTGTTCTTACCTTGTCTCAACTCGGTATCTCGTTCTCTCTCTCATTTACTCTTTCGTTAACTAGTTGGGCTGACCAATGACGAAGCGTCGAAGGGTTAGCTGTCATAAAAATAGAATCGAAGCCCTTGCTTTTTAAGTGCCCAATTAAGGATGATGGGTATTGTCATTCTGATGTTATTCAATAAACACCTTGCCACTCACTCTCACACATTAATATTAATAATTTTAAGGTAAGTAATAAGTGTACTCTGTGATGTATCTTACCTTTTATTGTGTTGTTAATGCCTATTTTATTGCTAACTTAAATAATAATTAGTGTAAACTTGTTGTCTGGCATTATTGCATATTGTATATGCTCTGATAATAATAGTTGTGGGAGCCGGGTGGGAGGGACAACATTATGGTTTTCTCTGCTCACCATCAAGAAAACTGTGTATGAGTCTGCGTTTGGCCCAGCCACCTCCCTCACTCCTCCGCATTTTGTTTACAATTTTCGGCATGAATTATTCTTAAACTTTCTACCTTCGTTTATGATGGCATCTAACGGTAGTTGTTTAGAAATATATTAAATTCAGTGGAACAAGGCATGTCGCTGGTTAATAATTGGCTCGGGCCACAGTGAAGGTAGCCCGGTAGGAGTGTAGCCCGGCGGGCTAACACCTACCGCTACCTACACTGAAACTTTATCAAATATATACTACCACCTCTCTTCCTATATTAAGACTACACATATTTTAAGTAAATAATGAGTGTACTTATGTGCATTTTATGTCTCTGGGTGTTTTACATGTCGGATATTAAGCATGAGATGGGGATCCAGTGGCTACCTACACCTGGGCGACCCGCAGCCTGACTTTCCAACAAATAAGTACTAACTCACCTCTCTCCCTACAATAAGTTTACAAATACTTTAAAATAAGTAATGACTTACCTGTGACTGTATTTTTACTTTGTGTGTTTTTAATGCCAAGTGCTATGACTAACTTAATATAATTTAGCGTAACTTGCTTGTCTGGCATTGTATATGCATTTATAAATGGAAAAAATGGAGTTCTGCACTTCCGGCGATGTCTGCTTTCCGGCGACAGCCTGGGAACCTAACCCGCCGTATAAGTGGGGCCCTACTGTATTACAGGAAAAGGGATTACTATCCAAATGTTCCTGGCATTTTATTGACTTTTACAACACCATGGCTTACGAGGAAAGATTCTTAATTCCACTTCCCCATGGATATAATAGGAAGAGTAATAAAACCACAAGAGAAACAGTATTGAGAGAGATAAAGAATAGAGTATGCAAAGTAACCTCAGCTGAGTGGTATAAATAAAATGTTGACATGGGTTGTAAGAGATAACTGCGAAAGGGGTTTTTTCCCCCCCTGGCAAGAGGCGTGGAGTTGAAAAAAGAATAAAGAATCACACACAAAGTGGAGTTTGCACAGCTGCTCCTTTGCTGATGACATGTGCCTTTTTGGGGAGATTCTGAAGAGAAGCTGCAGAGATTGGTGATGAATTTTGGTAGGGTGTGCAAAAAGAAGAAAATTAAAAGGGAATTACAGGAAAGATAAGGTTATGAGGAAACAAAAAATTAGGTGATGAAAGGATTGAATATCAGATTGGAGGGAGAGAGTATAGGAGGAGGCGAACGTATGCAGAATTTGGGAGGGACGTGGTCAGCGGATGGTCTATGAAAGATGAGGTGAATCATAGAAATGATGAGGGAAAAAGTGAGTGTGACTCCTACAAGGTAACTAAGAGGTCCCGATTTTTTTAATAGGTGAACACACGAGTGTTAAGACCCTTCTTTGCTGACCAGGCATCTCAGCCAATTCGTGCCAAATTTGGAGGCAGAAAAATAAAAAGTACGTTTACGTTTGAGGCACTAGCGGTAAGAACATATATATAAAAGGTTTTGGCCCCCTTTTACGGGTTAACAGGTACGTCACGTTCCCTGAAAACGCTGTGTAAGGTAAAATCGGGTTAGGTGACTGAAGAACTTATGGAAAAAATAAGTTATGTTCCTGGGAGCCCCAAAAAGGCCAAACAACTTTTTTTTTAGACGCAACAGATCTACAAAAAAAAAAGTGGAATATGTAATTGTAGTTCATTTCGTGATTAATTAAAGTGGTTTTCAACTGCTTTAAGATTACAAATGCACAGAAATAATAGGTATTTCTTACCTTAAATTGTGGGGTGCTGGTTGTCTGTGGATGATAGTGGAGAGCGGAGAGTTTATGCTGGGCCCTACTGGCTGAGGTGGATGGTAGAGGTTTTTCGGGCACTAAAGTCGATGGTTTGTACTCGAGTGTGCATAAATTCTGAATGGATTTGTTCTATTTTGCCCCGAGTACAATATAACAACTGACTGTAAGGCATCCGCTGCTCAGACACAACCGTTTCCAGGTCCTCTTCAATGAAAAAAGTCTAACTTAAAAATCAGTCAGTAAATCAGTCAATCAGTAAGTCAGTCAGTTCAGTAAGTCAGTTAAGCCAGTAAGTCATCAAGTCAGTAAGGCAGTAGGAGAAATTCAGTAAGTCAGTCAAGTAACTCACAGTCCATCAAAGTCCAGTTAAGTAAGTCAGTCAGTCAAAGTCCCAGTCAGTCAGTCAGTCGTGGGTGGCAGGGGATGGCAGAGGTCTCCCCCCACTGACCCACAACCAAGGCAGCAGCTTGAGCTGGGGAAATTTTTTTCCAAGATGCCTGGTAAACGGATCTTGTAAAGTTTAATTTTATGAAGTGTTGTAAAAAAAATTGGCGCAATTTTTCATCGTGCTATAACCACATAACCTATAGCCAAATCCAGTCATTTCTGGAATGGTACCACAGTCGATGGCCTCCACTCCAAACCAACGATAACAGATATCAATGCCGGAAAAAAAAAAGTCCCACCCCCCAACCACCAACCACCTCCATTGACATTCTTCCTTTGCAAATATACAGCGTCTAAAGCCACAACGAACAACAAATACTACCTTTCATCTGTGGACTGCGTGCAGGATGAGGCAAATGCAATGTTCACAGCTTTCACTGAGTCCCACATAAAGGATCACTTGGACAACGAATATGGATCTCAGGCTACAAATTATCAGATTGACAAGTGAACAGGCAAAAGGGGAGGGTTCATCTGTATATTGCAGAGTCACTTGTGTACACAAAATGCTTTAATGCCTCCAATGATGTAGTAAGTTTTAGCAGTAAAGATCGAGAACCAAATCTAGTTCTGTGGAGTCTACAAAGCTCCGATGCAACGTCCCCAGCAATCCAGGAACAGCTGTCCAAAAATTGACCACTGTCTGGAAAATCTGCCCTGCTCCTGCCCCCCCCATTTTGCTCCTGGGGGATTTTATCAGCTTGAGGAACCTAAAATGGAGAATATAGCAAAAATGGTTTTGCAGTGATAACACCAGGAGAGAGCTCTTGACGAGAACTCACACACACACGTGCTTTTAAATCTCTGCACAAAATACACTTTAAACCAGCAAATAATAGAGCCTACTATGACTGAGACTACACTAGACCTCACTTCACAACAGTGATGGTCTGATACGAAATGTCAACCATAAGCAAAAACAATATACTCCGATCACAACATAAAAAATAAAAGATCGAGGTATCAACATGTATCGTGGAGCCCCAGACCAACAAAAAGGAGATTAGTCACAAGGGAGCCATCACCAAATTTCAACTTCAATTTAACAAGAACATAATTAAGGACAAAGTAAATCAAGTCCTAAACGATATAAGCTGGGAAGATAACCTAAAGCAAACACAGACCCCAACTTATGCCTAGAAGAGATAAACTTGGGGGCACTCAATATATGCTCAAGGATTATTCCAGTTAAGAAAAAGGAGGAGAAGATGTAAAATAAGAAAGAGACAGGCCCTCCCTTTTACAGGCGATGGAAAAGAGTAATCAGAGTGGCTAAAAGAGGCCAATATATCTGAAATCGTATGGGAGTCACTGGTCCAGAGAAATAGCAAAAATCAAACTTAAGCTAAAGAATCTTATAAGGAGTCCGGAATCAAGGGAAAAATAAAAGCCATAAATAAAATCGAAAGAAACCCAAAGTATTCTTCTTTTACTTATGCCTAATCCAAAGTCGAGAACAACATCCAGTAATGGGCCCTACTTAAACAAAAAGGGTCCCTACACAGATCACAGCAAGGAAACAGTGAGCAACTCAAGTTCCCATATGATTTAGTTTTTAGCCGCCCTAACCAGACGTGAGTCGAAGATCAAAATGTAATTTTTTATGAGAGAGCCACAGAATTTGGTTAACAACACAAGCCTATTTATATTATCCTGACGTCCAAATGACTTTCGAATGGCGAAAATAAATGCCCATGGCACATTGGCCCCAGGGCCAACACTCAGGGACTCCTGTTCATCAAGAACTGCAAGAAGCCCCTATCACGACTTTTACCATCCTTTGGAGAAGGGAAGCATGGACACCGGGGCCCGTCTCACATTACTACAAACAACAGACATAGCCCCACTCCACAAAGGGGCAGTAAAGCAATAGCAAAGACTTACAGACCGATAGCACTAACATCCCATATCATAAAAACTTGAAAGGGTCCTAAGCAAAGCAAGATCACCACCCACAAAACCCACAGTTACACAACCCAGGGCAACCTGGTTTTAGAGCAGGTCGCTCTGTCTGTCCGCAGCTACGATCACTACGACAAGGTTCTAGATGCACTAGAAGACAAAAAGAATGCAGATTAATATATACAGATTTTGCAAAAGCCTTCGACAATGTGACCATGGCGTAATAGTGCACAAAATGCGTGCTAAAGGAATAACAGAAAAGTTGGTAGATGGATCTATAATTTCCCACAACCAGAGCCCAAAGGAGCATTAGTCAACAGAGTAAAGTCTGAGGCGGCTACGGTGAACAGCTCTGTTTCATCAAGGCACAGTACTCGCTCCCATCTTGTTTCTCATCCTTATATCTGACATAGGACAAGGGATGTCAGCCACAGCACTCGTGTCTTCCTTTGCAAGATGACACCCTAATCTGCATGAACAGTGTCATCCAGGCAGACACTGCATGGCCTCCAGGCCAGGCGACATCAACCAAATATTTTCAGTGGCTGCAGAAAACAATAGATGTTAACGATGAAAATTTCAATTCCTCCGAGAAGGTAAAACAGAGGAAATTAAAACTTCACAGAGTACAAAACGCATTCCTTCCACAAAATAAGAGCGAAAAAAACAAACGTCAAAGACCTTGGAGTGATCCGTTGGAGGATCTTCACCTTCAAGGACCATAACATTGTATTCAAATTGCATCTCCTTGAAAAAAAAAAAAAATCACAGGATGATAATGAGAACCTTCCAAAACTAGGGATGCCAAGTCCATGATTACACTCCTTCAGTCTCTTGGTTTCTATACTAGGCTGGAATATGGCTGCACGCTACCAGCACCTTTCAAGGCAGGTGAAATTGCTGACCTAGATAAATGTAACAGAGAACCTTCATGGCACGCATAACTGAGATACAACACCTCAATTACTGGGAGCTCTTGCAGTTCCTGAACCTGTACTCCCTGGAATGCATGGCGGGAAGAGATCCATGATAATGCACCTGGAAATCCTAGAGGACTAGTACCGAACTGCACACCGAAAATCACTCACAGTGAAAAGCAAAAAGACTCGGCAGATGAATGCAACATCCCCCACTGAAAAGCATGGGTTCACAAACACGTTAAGAGACAAACAATAAGTGTTCAGGCCTGAAACTGTTTTCACTGCTCCCAGCATACATAAGGGGGATTACCAATAGACCCCAGGCAGTCTTCAATGCTGGCACTGGGACAAGCACCTAAAGTCAGTACCTGACCACCAGCTGTGGCCTCATACTTGGATTGCGTGCAGCAGCATAACAGCCTGGATGATCAGGCTCTGAATCCACCAGGAGGCCAGGTCACAAGACTGCCGCGGGGGCGTTGACCCCCCGGAACTCTCTCCAGGTAAACTCCAAGGTAACCAAATCATTCAAATATGTAAACTTGTTGTTAAATGATGGTCTACTGTATATAGTTAGCAATATAATAATGTGAAGTATATCATAATCGGAGACAGCATATGATAAATAAACTTGCAATTAAGTAGCACTCAAGCATTACACACCCAAAACACATAATTCAACATTGGTGGTGAAATAAGCCAACTGGAAATTGCTGGAGAGTAATCATTAATTTTATACTTACAGGTTGATGTGAGACATGTTTAATAAGAGTATTCAGGAAATTAGAAAGAAATAAAACTGAAAAACATTGCACCAATATTCAAGAGAGGAAATACAAGGCCTTTGGGAACAGCACCAGCACTTTTCCTGCTACAAGGAGACTAATAAATATTTGTATGCTTAGTAATAAAAATGATTTTAATCTACTGTATGCCACGTGTCACAAAGAAATAATTTTTTTTCAGTTTTTCTTTACATAATTATTCTGTACCGGACAAAGAACATAAGACTGGAGGAACACTGCGAACGCCAACTGGCCCCATACAAGGCAGTCCTAACAAAACCGACCCACTACTATCCATAGCTCCCCAAGAATATCCCCCGTACTAAATGACACCGGTCCACATCCAGCCCCTCCCACTCATATATTTGCCAGTCTCTTTTAAAGCCACCCCCAAAAGGTCCTACCTTGATCAACTCTACATCGGGAGATTATTTCCCACACATCCACAGCTCTGTTAGAAAACCAGTTACTTACCTATGTTCTTTCTAAATCGAAATTATCCAACATAAATCCTTTATTTCTGTTCTTACCTGCTTCGACACCCTCCAGTACTTTATGAATATCACCTTTTGTGTTTATTCCATCATCCACTTACACCACTTCAATGATATCTCCCCTCATTTTACGTCTCTCAAGAGTGGAGATTCAAGTCCTAAGTATCTCCTTTCAAATGGAGATTCCTTACACAGTAAATAATTTTAGACATTCTTCTTTATCCTGGTTCTCCGGTGAGTCGATATCCATCCAGTATAAGGAGACCAACTAAGCGCATAATCTAAATGAGCCTCCCTAGTGATGTATAGATGTATAGACTTTAAAAATATCTTTTTGGACTTCTGTAACTTATACTTCTTGAAAGAAATCCTAGTAGCTGTTAACCTTGTGCGCACACTATAAGCACTGCTGTCTGGAGTTTTAGGATTTTCTTCTTACCAGTATATGGTTTTCAGTCTTCTCTCTCACTATTACTATTTTACACTGGATCATATCCATAGCTATTTTTATTAATCTCTCTTTTGTAATTGCAGATTTTGTTTTTTAGTTCCTTTAATTCTTTTTGTTCCCACTCTCTAAGCATGCCATATTTTGGTTTACCATCTTTGTTTCCTTTAAGTGCAAGACACCATACTGATTAGCAACAGTATAAGATTGCCATAAACATTTTATCCCAATAAGTTTTTCTTTCGCCCTAGGTAGTAGGTTTGGTAAACAGCAACCCGCCCAGGGGAGGTACTACCGTCCTGCCAAGTGATTGTACACGAAAACCCGTACTTGTTTTACCAGAAGGTTAGGATTGCTAGGTGTCTTTTGTCTGTCCTCATAAACTCAAATTTCAGTATGTCTTTGGGCCCCCGACTTCTACTTGCACTTAGGTACACAAACCACTACACATACATTTACAAGCATATATATACACACCCCCTCTGGGTATTCTTCGATTTTCTTCGCTTCTTGTTCTTGTTTATTTCCTCTTATCTCCATGGGGGAAGTGGAACAGATTCTTCCTCCGTAAGCATGCGGGTTGTAAGAGGCGACTAAAATCCGTGAGCAAGGGGCTAGTAACCCTTCTCCCGTATAACTTACTAAATTTAAAAGAGAAACTTTTGTTTTCTTTTTGGGCCACCCTGCCTTGGTGGAATAATGGCCGTTGTGAAAGAAAAGAAATTTCTTTAGCATTTCCCTACCCATGCACCAATATTGTAAGCTATTGTATCCTTAATTGGCAAAGCATTTGCACCAAGGCATGGAATTTTCTCACTCTCATTCTGCAGTTTATATGGTTTTCTGGTGAAATTTTTTATTTATAACACCCCAAGACTTTCTCCTTTTAAAAAATTGTCCCATTTCTCCAAAAAGCAAGGTACAGTGGACCCCTGCATAACATTTTAATCCGGCAAGAGAGGTAATTGTTATGCGAAATAATCGGTATGGTGAATGAATTTTCCCCATAAGAAAATTAATGGAAAATAAAATTAATCCGTGCAAGACAACCCCAAAAGGATGAAAAAAAAAATTTTTTTACCACATGAAAAATACATTTTCCCACACACAAAGAGAAGGATACATGCACAATAGTAGAGTAGTACATGCACAGTATATATTGTGCATGTACTAGTCTACTAAATGACGAATAAATGACACTTACGCTTTATTGAAATGCAGCAAAGACTGATGAGACAACTGTGGTCCTGGGAGTGCCTTTTCCTCCTGAGTACTGTAGGTCCTGTTTTGGCATTATCTTCCAGAAAAGGCCTTAACACCACTGTTGTATGCCACTACGATTCTTAAGCCTCAAACCACCCTTTGCGTGCTTTACAATCCACCAATACGACATCTCTTTTACCCAGGCATTTTTCCCTGTTCACCGGGTGTTTGACGACTTGTGTGGTTGCATCCTGGGAACAAGAATATAAGGACCCCAATGGAAATAAGTTAGACCGTCTTCGATGGACACTCGGACTTTTTTGGGTTATCCTGGTGAAAATCCTCTTGGGTTAATTTGTTTCTTGGTATTCTCAATAAGCACACCAACAACGGTGCTACAGCAGCCAGCAGCAGCTGGATGGAGGTACAGCGCAAACAGACGATGCTACAGCAGCAGCAGACGACGCGACCGCAGCAACAGAACGATGTTAAAGCACAAGCAGAGAACGATGCTCAGCAGCAGCAGACATGCTACAGCAGCAACAAACGATGTTACAGCAGCAAGCAGGACGATGCTACAGCAGCAGCACAGCAGCTGACGGTGGTACAGCAGCAACAGACCGATGCCTACAGCAGCAACAACGAATGTTACAGCAGCAGCAGACATACTACAGCAGCAGCAGCAGCTGACGGTGTACCGCAGCAACAGACGATCTACAGCAGCATCAGAACGATGATACAGCACAGCAAGTCGATGCTACAGCAGCAGCAGCAGCTGACGGGGTACAGCAGCAACAGACGATGCTACAGCAGCACAACGATGTTACAGCAGCAGCAGAACGATGGCTACAGCAGCCGCAGCATCGACGGTGGGTACAGCAGCAAACAGACGACGCTATACAGCAGCAACAGACGATGTTACAGCAGCAGCAGAACGATGCAACAGCAGCAGCAGCAGCTGACAGGGCGCAGCAGCAGCAGCTTGTACCCACCAATAGTAGCGATGTTGAATTGGGGTTTATTATACAACCTGGCCAGCTCGGAACACGCACTCCACCTTTTCATACTTATCAATGATCTTTTTTCTTCATCTCTATTGTAATTCTCACCCGTATTGCTGTAGGTTGGCACTAGAAAGCTTTCTTGGGGCCCAGGTCACTTAATTTCCAAAAAACACCGAACAAAACACTGTAATATTACAATATTCCCGATTGTATGCTTGGATGTTACGCGGAGGCTGGCTGGTAAACAATTGCCACCGGCGAACATGGAGCGTGGCACAGGCCGCACATTGGACGCTCTCGACGAAACGCGGTGAGCGGGTTTTAAGCGTAGTGAGGCAAAATTTTTGGGGCGATTAAAGCAAGCGGTATGCGGATTAATCGCTTTGTGATGCCAATCGGTATGCGGGGGTCCTCTTGTAATATCAAGAAGAAAATACAAAATTTCCTTTTTTTTCTTAGTAAATAAACCCGTAAACGGTCCCCCAAACGTATTCTCATACGTTGTTTTTCAAGGTTTTGATAGTATGTAAAAAAAGTAGATCATCTTTTTTTTTTTTACATTTGAAAACGTGTAAAAACTGTGAGCTAACTTTTTTCTTTTTTGTTTTTTATTTGAAAATATGTAAAAAAAAAAAGTAGATCTACTTTTGGAGCACTACCAAATGTGAATGTAATCTGCTTGGACTGTTACGGGTTTAAAGGAATAAAATTCAATAGAAACAGAAAGCCAAGATGGCCAGTTGAATGTATGCAGATTTTGTAAGGTTTGCCTGTCATCTAAATGTTCTTTACGGAAACAATGACCAGCAACCAAACACCATTTGCCAGGGTCCAAAATGTTTAACAGGCTACTTTTACACTCATTTGACAGGACGAATAAAATTGTATGCTCCGTGGATGGGTTCTTCTAAACCAAAGTGTCATTTATTTTAAATGTAGCCACAGATATGGCAATTGAGAATGAAATTCACCACACGAAAAAGTTGAGAAAATGGGTTGCTCAGTGAAACTTTAAGGAATATAATATGCGTTTGAATAAGTTTATTCAAAGTATGTAAATTTTACTAGTCCATTACAACTACCTAAGACTCAAAAATGAAGCAAATAGTTAAATTGACAAAATAGAAAATTTAATGTAAATATTTGACACTTCTTTTTCTGACACGTTCCAAAATTTGGTTTGACGGAATATCTGAAGCTCAATGCAGGTTTTATCTCAGCCTCTAAATTGACATCAGCAAATCACGATTTGTGTTTGACTTAATGAATCTCATCATGACAGTGTTGATTCACACCATCATGTTGATCCAAAGGAGACAGTAATTTAAGTTTACCTGATTCCAAATGTGGGAGATTCTTGTCAATCCAGACTTGTATTCCCACATCTCTGTGACAAAAAATTTTTCATAGATGGAATACAGATGTCAAGTTGCAAACCAGCATATGACATCCGGAAAAAAGCTTTGTTATATTGATTATTTACTCAAAAATAATAAACTCAAATTTTGCTACACTTTCAGGACATTTTGCCACTTGTGCAATTGGAACAGGATTTGCCCACTCTAACTCTGTTACCAGCCAACTGCTATACTGTACTTTAAGTCCTTCTCCTTACCATACCATTCATGGGGCTATGGCTACAACACCCTTCTGCTTATTCAATTTTCCTGCAGAGGTTCATTTATTTCGATATGTTACATTGCATACATAGTTTTTTGCATTTTCTGTAGAAATGTTTATCTTTTCTTTCTTCTTTCGTTCAACAAAACCAGCCTAGCCCACCAAGGCAGGGGGCCCAAAAGAAAATCAAAGTTTCTCTTTTCAAATTTAGAATTTATACAGGAAAGGGTTACTAGCACCTAGGCTCCCTCCCGGCAGTGTCGCCTTCTTACAACACGCATGCCTTACGGAGGAAGAAGTCCTGTTCACTTCCTTACCGCCCCATGGAGATGAAAGGAAATAAACAAGAACAAGCACTAGAAAGAAAATAGCAAAACACCCAAAGGGGTGTGTATATATTTATATTATTATATTGTATTTATTTATATTTTTATTAGTTAATTATATTATAATTATTATATTTAATATTTTTATTATATATTAAATTAGATAATTTTAAATTTTATATAAAGTTAATATTTATTTATAAAATTTATAATTTATTATATAAATAATATCTATATTATATTGTAAATTTATATAATTTTAAAGTATTTAATATATTTATTTTATATTTATTTTATTAATAAAATTTAAATTAAGTATTGATTTTTTATATTAATTTATATGTAATATAATTTAATTAATTTTATTAAAATTTTATAAATATTATATTTTTTTTTATTTAGTATTTTATTATAAATAATTATTATTTATATAATGAATATAATAAATTTATTTTAATTTTTTATTTTAATTATATTATTATTTATATTTTTATATAAATTTATTTTTATATTAAGATATACATTTTAATATTATTTCTTATATTTATTATAATGTTCTTTTTAATTTAATATTTTAATATTATTTATTTATTTATTAATATTATGATATATTATATGCTGTACATGTATGTGTAGTGTGACCTAAGTGTAGTAGAAAGTATCAAGAACGTACCTGAAATCTTTGCATTTTATGAAGACTGAAAAAGAACACCCAGCAATCTTACCATCATGTAAAACAATTACAGGCTATCGTTTTACAGTCACTTGCAGGACGGTAGTACCTCCCGGAGGTTGCTGTCTACCCACCTTGCTACCTAGAGAAATGTTTAATAATTAATTATTCCCTCAGGCATATTATTTACAGTGTACATAGATACATGCACATCAGTGGGGTTAGTCCTGATCCTTGTGGTATCTGTTTCACAATACACCATAGAATAGCTTTCTCTCATTTTCGCATTTTTTCTTTCAAATACCAAATCTCCATTAAAAAATTCTAACCACATCCACCACTGAGTCACCAGTAGACCATGATTACATTTATTTTCATGAACATGACTGATATAGTTCTTTAAGTTTGATGTTGCTGGTAATACCAGTAAACCCCTGTATCCAATGATTCAGTAATCACGTTTCAGTTATCCACTGTTTACTGCGGCCCCAAAATACCTCCTTATTTTTGCATAATAATGGCCCCAAAGTGCAATAGTAGAAAAGCTGGTCAGTTCTTCAAGCCTAAGAAAGCTGTGAAGTGCTTCCGGGTTTTTCTACTATCCAATTCGGTATCCACGGTAAGGTACTTGGAACGTATACCCCCGCAATACAGGGAGTGTGGAACCATAAAGTGTATCACCTAAAGTTTTTCTGCTGAGCGATTTGTGGCTACGGTGGGAGATATGTGTCCTATCAAATTAAAAAGATTCTTAACTCATTTTCTTCTTATACCTAGGGAGGTTACTTACTTGGGACTTTAACCCTTTGACTGTCGAGGCCGTATAATATACGTCTACGAGGTACCGTGTTTGACGTATATATACTCATAAATTTCTAGCGCTTCAAATCAAGCAGGAGAAAGCTGGTAGGTCCACATGTGTAGAATGGTCTGTGTGGTCAGTGTGCACCAAATAAAAAAAAAATCTTGGAGCATCACAGTGAGTAATGAAAAAAAAAAAACTCCCGACCATTTTTTTATTAATTAAAATGCCGATTTGGTGGAGTATTTTCGTATATAAATGTATGGAGTTGTATTCTCGTTTTCTTGGTCTCATTTGATAGAATGGAAAACAGATTATAGAAATAGAGGTAATTTTGATTGACTTTTACTCTAAAAAGAACCTGGAAAGGAGCTCAAAGTAGGGGAACATGTTTTGATTTTTGTGCCATGTTCACAAGTAAACAAATGATGTCCTTGTCCAATAATTATGTCCAACTAGCCATCTTAATGCAGTCCAGAAGGGAGGTTGATGTTATTTATACAATTATTACAGTATTGCAGTATCCTGCATAATAGTAAGTCTTCTTATTTTTTGTTGAATAAAAATTCAAAATAGAACGCAAGAAGTAATATCAGAGGCCGAGCATGACTGAAGAACAAAGAAAATGTTATATTTTAGAGCCCGGAATGGTCTGCACTGTTCATTCTGGACCCTTATTTTGAAATTGCCCATATTTTTAATTTTCGTGCAATTGGCCCAAATTGCAAATTTCTGACACCCGATATTGGGTAGATTGAAAACGGTAAATGGGCAGTTTTTTGTACTCAATCGTTAGAAAAAATGGATTTCAAAAGAATAGCTATGAGCTTGGTCGACTGAACAACGGAATTAGCCGAAAATAAGGCTCAATAGTGGCGAAATTCGCCGATTTTGTAAATATTGCTGAGGTCGCTAACTTCGCGAGAGCATAATACTATCAGTTTATTTTCATCAAATTACGTTTTTATTTTGGTGTCATTACAATCTGGGAAAAATATTTTCTATATCATTTCATAAAGACAAAATAATTTTTTATTTTTTTTTTAAATTTTTGCGACACCAGGAGCACATCCCCCACCTCAGGATTGGGGGTTGCCGCAGTCAAGGGGTTATATGATTTTAGAAGTAATTTTTTTTTTTTTGTTTCAACAAGTCGCCATCATCCACCCGAGCAGGTGCCCAAAACGAGAAGAAAACCCAAAAAGAAAATACTTTCATCCGTTGCAGCATTTCACCTCACTCACACATAATCACTGTTTTGCCGAGGAGCCCTGAATACAACAGTTTTAGAAGTAATATACGTATAAAAATCCACAATATATCCCTCCCAAACTGCCAATAACCAAAACTCCTTCCTCCTTTCGAGTGCAGGCTTATACATCCCATCTCCAGGACTCAAGTCCGGTTTTAAATAAATTAACCTTTCCCCCCCCCCCCCCCCCCCCCCCCCCCCCCCCCCCCCCCCCCCCCCCCCCCCCCCCCCCCCCCCCCCCCCCCCCCCCCCCCCCCCCCCCCCCCCCCCCCCCCCCCCCCCCCCCCCCCCCCCCCCCCCCCCCCCCCCCCCCCCCCCCCCCCCCCCCCCCTGAATCCCTTCACTAAATATTACCCTGCCCACACTCCACAGCTCGTCAGTCCAAATACCATTCGTCCTCCATTCACTCCTATCTAACACGCTCACGCATCCAATACCCAATACCCAATTTTTCTTTATCTAAATCATTTGATACCCTCACACCTTACTCTTTTCTATGTTCACCTCAACTTTCTACCTTTACACACATTCCCAAAATCGTCCCACTACCCTTTGCAATTATTCTTTAGAATCTCCCATAAGCACAGTATCATCGCACAAAGTAACTGTGTCACTTCCCATATTTGTATTTAAATTCCCATAATTTAATCCCACCCTGCTCCGAAACACCCTAGCATTTACTTTCATTTTACAAACCCCTCTATAAAATATAAAACAACCATGTGACATACACAGCCTGTCTAAGACCCTACTTACTGGAAGTAGTCTCCCTCCTCTTCTACACGCCCTAACCTAGCCTCACTAGCCTCATAAAAACTCTTTTACAGCATTTTAGTAACTTACCACCTTATTTCCATATACTTGCAACATCCCGCCACATGCTCCCCTATCCACTCTAATCATATGCCCTTTTCTAAATCCAAAAGGGCAATAACAACTTCCCTTACCTTTATCTAAATACTGGTTCACATATATGCTCAATGGAAAACACTTGATCTACACATCCCCTACCCACTCCTACAACCTCCTTGCCATCCGCGTTAATTCTGCATTCTGTTCTTACCTCTAATTCTTTCAATAATACTTTTAGACAATTTAGTAATTACAGTAAGGCCCCGCTTTACGGCGTTTCGCCTTACGTTGTCCGCAAATATGGGCGATGTCAAATTATGACCAAAATTTGCTATAACGGCAAGCGTCTTTTATATACGGTGCCCCCCACCCGGTTTGTTTACATTTTCCGTGACCAAATCTATTAGTCAGGAAACCTTTCCCAAAATTTCAAGTGGTTTTAAAGTTTACTGCCATATTTTATATGTACTCTGATAATTATAGTTCTATGTGTACCGTACTTAAATATACTTACACACTGTGCGGTGTGCAGGTACCCATTAAAAAAAAAATCGCTTAAGGTCCTCTCTAGTACTCCTGAAGCCAGTATATGTTAAATAAGAATCACCTCTGGGCAACACTAAAATGTCTTATTTTTACATCAATATAGCATTTATTCATTAATCCATCTATGATATTTTCCTCAAAATTATATATGAAACCCATTACATAGCATATAAAACCATATACATACACTCAGAAAAAAAATTGATGTAAATATGAGATTTTGTTTACCAAGCAGCTCTGTAAGGTAGTTGGTCGGAAGCATTACGTTTTCCTTAAGTCAAACACTGGGGGGTAACTGTGGAAAAATATTCTTTTTGTATGGCCTTTTACCCCTCCTGTAAAGTAATTCAATAACCCTTGTGGGTTAAGTGGCTTTTTTTATAATAATAATACTAATAATTTATTATTATAATAATAATATTAATAAAATACAGTGGAGCCCCCGCATAACGATCATCTCCCATGCGAACAATTATGTAAGTGCGGTTGTACGTGGATGTTTGGGGTCTGCAATGGACTAATCTCTTCCACAATATTCCATATGGGAACAAATTCAGTCAGTACATGCACCTGAACATACTTCTGGAATGAAAAAAAATAGCGTTTAACCGGGGGTCCACTGTAATTATTATTATTATATATTATTTATTATTATTATTTAGTATTAGCAATATTATCTTCATTCACATCTAAAAATGGTGTGTTGCTGTTTGTTTATTCCCTGAACTAACTTGGAACACAGTGTACAGTATTTTTAGTGAGGTAATTATTATTATAATAAAAAAAATATTGAGGAAAATGTTTTTTACAAACTCTTACAAATGGACCGTGAAGACCTAAAGTAGACACATATTAACACACATTTATTTCGCCTAGACCAATGAACGTCCACTACCTGTTTCAGTTTGTGTTCTTACCTTGTCTCAACTCGGTATCTCGTTCTCTCTCTCATTTACTCTTTCGTTAACTAGTTGGGCTGACCAATGACGAAGCGTCGAAGGGTTAGCTGTCATAAAAATAGAATCGAAGCCCTTGCTTTTTAAGTGCCCAATTAAGGATGATGGGTATTGTCATTCTGATGTTATTCAATAAACACCTTGCCACTCACTCTCACACATTAATATTAATAATTTTAAGGTAAGTAATAAGTGTACTCTGTGATGTATCTTACCTTTTATTGTGTTGTTAATGCCTATTTTATTGCTAACTTAAATAATAATTAGTGTAAACTTGTTGTCTGGCATTATTGCATATTGTATATGCTCTGATAATAATAGTTGTGGGAGCCGGGTGGGAGGGACAACATTATGGTTTTCTCTGCTCACCATCAAGAAAACTGTGTATGAGTCTGCGTTTGGCCCAGCCACCTCCCTCACTCCTCCGCATTTTGTTTACAATTTTCGGCATGAATTATTCTTAAACTTTCTACCTTCGTTTATGATGGCATCTAACGGTAGTTGTTTAGAAATATATTAAATTCAGTGGAACAAGGCATGTCGCTGGTTAATAATTGGCTCGGGCCACAGTGAAGGTAGCCCGGTAGGAGTGTAGCCCGGCGGGCTAACACCTACCGCTACCTACACTGAAACTTTATCAAATATATACTACCACCTCTCTTCCTATATTAAGACTACACATATTTTAAGTAAATAATGAGTGTACTTATGTGCATTTTATGTCTCTGGGTGTTTTACATGTCGGATATTAAGCATGAGATGGGGATCCAGTGGCTACCTACACCTGGGCGACCCGCAGCCTGACTTTCCAACAAATAAGTACTAACTCACCTCTCTCCCTACAATAAGTTTACAAATACTTTAAAATAAGTAATGACTTACCTGTGACTGTATTTTTACTTTGTGTGTTTTTAATGCCAAGTGCTATGACTAACTTAATATAATTTAGCGTAACTTGCTTGTCTGGCATTGTATATGCATTTATAAATGGAAAAAATGGAGTTCTGCACTTCCGGCGATGTCTGCTTTCCGGCGACAGCCTGGGAACCTAACCCGCCGTATAAGTGGGGCCCTACTGTATTACAGGAAAAGGGATTACTATCCAAATGTTCCTGGCATTTTATTGACTTTTACAACACCATGGCTTACGAGGAAAGATTCTTAATTCCACTTCCCCATGGATATAATAGGAAGAGTAATAAAACCACAAGAGAAACAGTATTGAGAGAGATAAAGAATAGAGTATGCAAAGTAACCTCAGCTGAGTGGTATAAATAAAATGTTGACATGGGTTGTAAGAGATAACTGCGAAAGGGGTTTTTTCCCCCCCTGGCAAGAGGCGTGGAGTTGAAAAAAGAATAAAGAATCACACACAAAGTGGAGTTTGCACAGCTGCTCCTTTGCTGATGACATGTGCCTTTTTGGGGAGATTCTGAAGAGAAGCTGCAGAGATTGGTGATGAATTTTGGTAGGGTGTGCAAAAAGAAGAAAATTAAAAGGGAATTACAGGAAAGATAAGGTTATGAGGAAACAAAAAATTAGGTGATGAAAGGATTGAATATCAGATTGGAGGGAGAGAGTATAGGAGGAGGCGAACGTATGCAGAATTTGGGAGGGACGTGGTCAGCGGATGGTCTATGAAAGATGAGGTGAATCATAGAAATGATGAGGGAAAAAGTGTTAGATTATGTATTGGTGGAAAAAAGGTTGAGGGTAGGGTCCAGGATTAACGTTTATAGAGGGGCAACTGATATATCGGATCTTATCTAGTTGTAGCTACAGTTAGAGCAAGAGGTAGATGGATAAGAGGAAAATGGCAACAACAAGTAAGAGGGAGGTGAAGTGTATAAACTAAGGGAGGGGGAAATTTCGGGTAAAATATAATCAACATTGGGCAGAAAGGTGGGCTGGTGCAGTTATGAGTAGTGGGGGGGTTGAAGAGGGTTGGAATATTTTTTAAAAATGCAGTATTAGAATGTGGGGCAGAAGTTTGGTTTATAAGAGGGGGCTGCAGGAGGAAAGAGGGGAAAGAAGGAATGTATGAAAGTATAGTGTACCAACACTTATATGGGTGTGAAGCTTGGTTGTAAATGCTGCAGCGAGGAGGCATTTTGGAGGCAGGGGAGATGTCCTGTCTAAGGGAAATGTGTGTTTGTAAATAATATGCAGAAAATTCGGAGTTGTGGAAATTAGGTTTGGGACTTCCGCAAGCGTGCGTGAGCGTGTTAGATGGGAAAGTGAATGGAGGCAAATGGTATTTAGGACCTGACAAGCTGTTGGAGTTGAGCAGGGTAATATTTAGTGAAGGATTCAGGGAAACCCGGGTTTTTACTTTATATAACCAGACTTGAGTCCTGGAAATGGGAAGTACAATGCCTGCACTCTAAAGGAGGGTTTGAGATATTGGCGTTTGGAGGGATATATTGTGTATTTTTATACGTATATATTTCTAAACTGTTGTATTCTGGGCACCTCTGCAAAAACTGATTATGTGTGAGTGAGGTGAAAGTGTTAAAATGATGTGAAAGCTTTTTCTTTTGGGGATTTTCTTTCTTTTTGGTCACCCTGCCTCGGTGATAGACGGGCCGACTTGTTGAAAAAAAAAACAACTGCTAATAACCACCATGGGCCCAAAGAAAGCTTCTAGTGGCCAACCCTGTGGTAAAAAGGGTGAGAAAAAACTATTGTATTGAAAAAGGATAATCGCAAAGTACGAAAGTGGAGTGCGTGCCTCCGAGCTGGCCAGGTTGTATGACAAACCCCAATCAACTATTGCTACTATCTTTGGGCCCAAAAAAACGGCATTTGAGGAAGCTGTTTGTTGCGAAGATGCCAAATGTGCTTACAAAACAGAGATCGCAAATACTCGAAGATGTGGGGAAAAGACTGTTGTTGGTGTGGATCAACAAGAAACAATTATCAGAAGATAGTGTTTTTTACTGTCAATTATATGTGAAGAGGCTAGGCAGTTGCATGCGGATCTCATTAATAAAGTGGGCCCCCAACTAGCGCTGATAGTGATGAATTTAAGGCGTATTGGCATACACAGTGTGATAAGGGATGGTGAGGCTGCCAGTTCTGACAAAAAAGTGGCTGAAAAATATGTGCAGGACTTTAAGGTTTCATAGAGGCTGAAAAATTAAAACCCAACAAGTGTTCACTTGTGACAAAACAGGCCTGTTTTGGAAGAAAATGCCAAACAGGACCTACATTACCAGGAGGAAAAGGCTGTTCCTAGTGGCATTTAAAAAACGAAGAAGGGAGGTAACCCGAAAAAGGGACTTGCTACCTAAAGTCCTTATGGAAGGGGATTCCCCTTCCAAACACTAATACATGTCAATCCTCTCTCCCCCTCCCATCTCATCACTAAGTTCTTCAATAAGGGTAATGTCATTTTTTTGAATTTTTAATGTATTTATTCTGCTGTTCTTATTTTCTATTAGGAAAATTTTTATATTATGTGAAAAAATTTTTTTTTTAATAAATA
>NW_026506485.1:0-15576 GCF_026875155.1 Cherax quadricarinatus
TTTAAATTCAAAATGTATACAACTACTAACTAAAATTGGTATTCCCGGGTTAATGAAAAAACTTATTACAATTAATTACCCCCTCACCCGGAAATAATATGACCATTTCACCAGCTTGTAGACGTACATCCTAATTTGACATATGAATAAACCCAGTGGTAATTATATAAGTATGGTGAAACAGTAACACCAAAGACACATAACATTTAATAAGAAATATTAACGTAAGGGAAAACATGGCCAAGTTTACACATTGACACTTCAACCGGTTAAGATACACATCAAATGACACCTCAACCGGTGAAGAAATCACTTCAAAGGAGTAATTTTCTAAAAAGGTGCATTATTCACTCACGCATCACTCATCCAACACACACGCAAACATTTGTTGTCATCCATAACCAGGGAGGCGCCCTCTGTTTTCACCATGATTCCCTACCCCAGCAACACTTTCCTTTTACCCTCCCCTCCATCGTATATTAAAAAGTCAAATAGAACCTGTAACGTAAGTTGCCTATATCCCTCTGAAAAATCCCTCTCCCACCCCCTCCCATAAATTTCCTTATTTCTACAATAACTTTTATAGAACGTTACTGCTAACACCCTCCTCTTCCCCCTCACTAACCTGTTTCCCACACATTCCCCACACTATATATATATAATCTACCATAATGTACCCCACAGCTCTGATGACACTTTCTTTCCCAACCCCAACGTCGAGACTTAATCCCCTCAATACAGAAATTCCTTGACCTCCTATCCTATATATCACCTATTTAACCACCTCTTGACACTTCTCAGTCTGTCACAAAAATATTCATGAAACGCCAAACTCCTCGCCACCAATATTCGCACCCCCCCCCCCCCCATCACCACTCGTCTATCCCGTAGAACCACACCGATGGAAAAATGCCGTGAAGAAAACGACACATTACATCCTGAACACGAGGTTGCAACCTCTTTCCTACGTAACCTATTCCATTAACTTCCCCATGCATTACATGGGAAAAAATTCCCTATAAAGGTGCTAACAACCCTCCCGGCTAACATTCTACACAAAACCCACCTATTTTGACCCTTTTCCGGCTCTCGATCCCCCGCCATAGCCTCAAAACAGTTTCACACTCATGCAACTCAAAATCCTGATACATCCGGTGAATCTGTTGTGGATTCTGGCCAACCCCCCCCACCCACCTTCCTCATCACCTCCCTTTTAATGAAGACACATTTGACCTCCCCTTTAAGTCCAGCAATCCCAGCCCCCCGACTTACAGGTAACATTACCACATCCCCTTTGAATCCAATCACAGTTGAACCCCCCAAGAATTTAAAAAACCCTCCTGTTGTGATAGAAACACAGGCCTTATCTCTAGGCTTTATTGACATAGAATCTTCAATTCTTCTGCAAAAAAAAAATATAAGGACTAGTACATCAAAATTTGGCTTTAAAAGGGATGGTGAGGGTCTTGCATATGCCCAAGAAAAAAGTTTTAACTAAGGCCACATTTTTTAAATCCCCAAAGTAATCTCCCATAAACTGTTTAAATGGAATAAAAAGGAGAGAATCACAAAACCATGTTTTTGGCGCCCATGAAAAAACCCCAAACCCCAAAAACTGTTTTTGTTTTTAAAGGGGCCCCAAGAGGGGGTGCGGGTATTATCCTTTGCTGCTCCCCCGGGACCATATAAATACAATCCCCCCCTTTTTTCAAAAAATATCAGAGACAGAAAATCCCCCAAAATTGTTAGGGGGGGCGACTACACGTCCCCCCTTTGGTACCCCTTGAGCCCTTCACCGGGTTTTCGTTTTTTTCCAGGGGGTTTTTGGGTTTAACTGGGGAAGCGGGAACCCTTATTTCCTTTGGGGTAGCCCTAAAGGGGGCTTTCCAGGAGAAAAACAAAAGCATCTTTACATCTTTTGGGTTTGAAATTTGAGTTTCCACCCCTAATAGGGATTTCAACGGGGCTAAATGTCTTGTAGATACTTTTGTCTTTTCCCCCATTTTTTTTAGGGGAATGTGGGCGTAATGGATTAGTTTGCAGGACTCTACCTCTTCCACAAAAAAGGGATCCGTCTTGTTCTCCTACGGTGACTCTTTCCGGAGAACGGGTCCGGGAATGACTAACCAAGTGGGCACGGAGGCCCCCTTTAGAGGAACACGTAAATTAGTTGAGGGGGTTTTTTTTCATGAGGGGTTTTGCATTAGTACTGTCCCCAAGCAGTGATCTAATAGAGTGAAAGCATCAGGTGGGGACAGTTTGCCAGTGTTGAACAGGTAGTTTGCCGACTTAAAAGTCATTGTAACTGCCTTCCAAAAATTTACCTTTGGGAACCGTCCACTTGACCATTGCCTTGAGGGTTGTAGCTTGTTTTTTTGCGGCAGGCAATATTTTTGGGCTAGACCAAAAAATTTCCTAAAGGGTTTCGTTACCTTGAACGGGGATCCCTGTTGAATGGATATAAGCTGGCATCCCAAAAAATTAGAGAAAACTGTGAAAACAACTAAAAAACATTTGGGAAGCAGCCATATTTGAAAAGGGGAAATTAAAAAGGGGAAAACCCTTGGGAAAAATTCACTCTATTTTAAAAGGGAAATCCTATTCGATTTGTCTTGGTAGAGGTCCTTTAAAATTTCTATTTTTCAATTTTTTCAAAAGGGGCGGGGTGGATTTTTTTGAAAATGAGTTTTTCTCGGGCTGTTGAATTTTTTGGCTTGCATCTGCACTCCCTCTGCATGCTTAAATCACTTGTCGCACATTTTCCCTGAGTAGGGCATTTTCTTTGATTTGCCCAAAAAGGTTTACAGGGGGGGTAATCCGGGGGCCCCCCCCCCCAAACCCTTGGGGAGAGTAAAGGTGATTCAAATAAAGACATGCGCTAAACGGGGGAAACCCTGGAGAATGAAACGGGTTTAGTTTGGTTCTCTTAAAAAAACCCCGGTCGGTACGAATATCAAAGTCAAAACACGATATTTCCCAATCCCCCCAAAGCGTAATATCTTGCCCATTTTTTATCCTACTTTTGTGCCTCTTGTCGAAATATACTTTCCGGACCTTTGGTCACCCCTTATGGGGAAATGTCTCCCTTAAAATAATCCCTTTCCAGTGGCGAAGGGCTTTTATGATGTCCCCTGGGTTTTTCCTTTTCACAGCAGCAAAAACCCTTTCTCGATCCTGAAAAAGTTCCCCCGAAAAAAAGGGTTTTTGGGTCGCCTGCCTGAAAAAGACTGCACAATGGCAATGTCAGATCCCAATCCTTTTCCCCTTTCCCGAATGGTGGGGAAACTCCATCAATGGTTTGAACTCTGAATTTTTTCAATACCCGTTTGAGAGTATGGAAAGGGGCCTTCTGTTTCCCTTTTGTCAAAGGAAATGTGGTAGCACTCAAGGGCCCGGATTTTTCCCTTGAATAGTTGTAAATCCATTGTGAGTAATATGAAAAGAGCCCAAGGGGTTCTTCGGATGGAAACTTTTTGTCTTGGGGCATTGGAAATTTTCCCGTAGAGGTCGTAGTCGTTCGGTTTTCTGGGAAAATTTGAACCCCCTTTCCACTACAAAACCCCAAGGTTTGGTAACCCTTTTTAGCTAAAAAAAGTGCATTTTTTCCTCTTCAACTGATATTTTTCTTTTTGGCGGTTTTTCCAAAAAAATTTATCAAGGTTAGCATCTTTTCCTCCGGGTTTGCCACAAATGGAAACCCTTTTATCAAAAATACGCTTTAATTTCCCCCATGATTTTCTCTTCCTAAAATGAGTAAAACCAAAATTCGTTGGAAGGGGCTCCCCAAAGGGTGACCCCAAAAAGGGGACTCTGGTAAAACTGATACAGGCCATCACTACCGGGAAACCTGTGTATGTTTATTTTCCCTTTCCTTTTTTAGGGACTTGAGGGATGGGCCTTTCCCTGTAGACAATTGGGGCTAAACACTTTGTACGGGAGAAATTTTTTGGCACTTTTATCGTAAATTTTCGGGTTTGGGGGGAACCCATCAAGAAGTAAAATTTTTGATTGTCTCAGAAAAATCGAAAACCCAGCTCCTTTTCCCTAAAACCCCATTTTTTTAAAAAACAAAAAACCGGCACCCCAAAGGGGAATCCCCTGGGTTTCCCTATAATACCCCCTTCGCACCCTCTGAGTTTTTTTTCAAGGGAAAAACACCGATCCTCATAAGAATAGCGGCGGATTTAGCTGATAAAGGATGACAACCCCCCCCCCCCCGGGGTTTAAATTTGAAAAAAGCTTTGGTGGGTCAAAACCCTTTAAAGGGCCTAAGCCACAGACAAAAAGAGGAGGCAGTTCCCCCCAAAAGTTAAGGTGACACTCCCATCCCAGCTTCTGAAAGTCCTGACCAAGGTAACATCAAGCCAGTTGGGGCAAAATAGCAAAAATGAACTTTTTGAAAACCCTTTTCCCAAAACCCCCGAGTTTTACCTTACAAAACCCTAAGGTCTGAATAGAGAGAGATTTGACCCAAATGGAAACGGAAACCTGTTTGAGTGATGTGGGAGTCAAGGAGGCCTTTTAAAACTAAGTAAAGGTTAAAGAAACTCTCTGAGCGCCATTTTCAATAGGACCTCAAACTTCTTTTCCTTTTGATGAATAGTTTCAAAACTCCCTTTTTGACAGGGGAAATTTGGAGTACCCACAGAATTCCCTTTTGGTAGATTTCCCCATGTCACGGGAATTTTGTGGAGGCACAAAGCCCCTTTTTTGATGTTTTTTGACGACAACTTTGGGCAAAGTGACCTTTTTTTTTTTGGCTTTTTAGGGGGAAAATTGCTTAAACGAGCAGGGCCCATTTTTGGACGTGGATGTTTGGGAAAAAAACCAAAAGAAACACCCCAATCCGCGGCTGCTGTCATTTGGGGGCCGGTTTTCCACATAACTTCTTTTAAAGGCCCTTGGTCGGGGAAAATTCCCAGCATTTTAAAAATCGAGAAGGTGGTGGTACTGTAACTTCAAAATTCTTCTGGTGAATTCTGGGAGCCCTTCCCGGGGGCCCAAAGGCAGGGCAAAGGGTCGATTTTTTTAAATTCCCCAAAACCCGGGTCCCTTATTATTGGTGTTTGCAGGCCCTGAAAAAACCCCCCCCACCCCTGGGGGGACTTTTTCACAAAAATAAAGCACCTGCCCACTGTTTGGGAATTGAAAAGCCCTTTAAAAAAAAATTTTTTCCCCGTGCTTAAAAGTATTCATAAGGTTATAAAGTCTGCTGGCAGCGAGTTGAAAAGGGCGAAGCTTTGAAAAAGATTTCATTTGTAGGTTTAAATATACTGAGGATTTGAGGGTTTTGATAGCATCTTCAAGGTTTTAAACCCCTCAGAAAAAAGC
Organism: Cherax quadricarinatus; assembly: GCF_026875155.1. Classification (NCBI taxonomy): domain Eukaryota; kingdom Metazoa; phylum Arthropoda; class Malacostraca; order Decapoda; family Parastacidae; genus Cherax; species Cherax quadricarinatus. Next base: position 5,332 of record NW_026506485.1, read on the forward strand.
CTAAAATTTTTTAAGGGGCCCCCAAAAATTTTTGATGACCCAACTTAGTTTATCAGTCTTTTTTAGGAAGGGGCTCCCAAAAAGTTTTCGAAAGTTTTTAAAACCAGTGCTTCCTTCCTGGGGCAGGGGGGGTTGATAAGCGGGGGAACACAGTCAAAGGCCTTCTTTTTCAGTAAAACCTCCATTTTGTGATGTAGTCAAAGGCCAGGTTCACCCCCAGGTAGCCCAGGTTATGTTAAATTTTAAATTTGTTTTTTATGAAACAAAAGGCCTTATCTCTAGGCTTTATTGAACATAAAATCTTCATAGTACTTCTGCAACAACAAAATATAAGGGGCTATACAATAAAAATGGCTTCTCGGGGATGGTGATGTCTTGCATATGTCAAGAAAAAAAGTTTATAACTACAGGAAAACATTTTTAAAACTCACATGTAATCTGCACCCATGTTTAAATGGTTTTTGTAGGAGAGTTTTCACACCCCAATGTTTTTGGCGCCCATGACACACAAAAAAACTTTGTTTTTTTTTTTGGGCCCCAAAAATTTGGTGCAGTATTACCCTGCTGCTGCTCCCCCACAGGCCATTATCATACCCCCCAAATTTTGGGGTTTTTATACCGGTATTTAAAGGGGAAACCCAAAATGCCAAAATCCCAACTTTGCTTTCCCAAAAAAGGTTTTTAATAACAATGGCATGCTGCACAAGGGGTAAAATTGAAAGGGTCCAATCACCCAAGGCCCCGGAACCCCTTTCTCCCATCCTAATCGATTTTTCCATGCGTCCCCCGGGTTTAGATCGTCTGCATAAAAAAGGGGCCCAAAAATTTTTAAATTTGAATTCACCTGCCTCCTCAACTGCACTACCCCACTCAACCCTTCCCCCCCAAAGCTCCTAACCCCATACCAGGGAAATTTGCCCTGAATTCACCCTCATCCCAGTTGCCCCTTTGTGAACAATTGTACCCCCCCCCATCTAATGTTCCAATGACATCCCCTCCCTGTCAAAAACATTTGGTCTACTACATACCCAAATTAAAATGGCCAAAAACCCTCGAAACCCCCAAAAAACCCCTCCCCCGGGAAACCCTCAAACCCTACACTTTAACTGCTCCCCCAAATTCTAAAAAAAGGGGTCCTGAAAACCAATGCAAACAATAACTGTGACATGGGACACCCCCTGACAAAGGGCCCCCTCCCCATTACAATCTTCCCCCAATCGACCTTTAAACCTGTACCCGCCATTGAAACCTTATAAAAAAACGCCTCGCCCCAACCCACTTTTTTTTCCCCCAAAAACCTTGTCCCTGAGAAGGGGCCCCCTCAATTGCTTTCCAATCCACTCTACCGTATCCCCCCTTTCCCAAACGAGTGCCCCCCCAAAACCTCCCCCCCCCCCCCCCCCCCCTTTTTGCCCCCACAAAACCCCAAATTTCCCCCCCCGGGCCCCTCCCCCGCATAAAAATCCCGGGGAAAAAACCAAATTTGATTTTTCGTTATTTCCGGGAAAACCACTACACACTTAAACCGTTTCCCCCAAAAACCTTAGAAACAACTTGTAATCCGCACAAAACAACGAGACCCGCCCATTAATCCCAAAGTGAAATCTCCCCCCTTCCCCTTCAGTACCAAAAACAACGAAAAGCCGTTGCCTCCTTCTCCCCAAGCTCACCTTTTCCTTCATGAAATTTTTAAAAACCCAAACCCAAAAAAAAGCCTCATTAGCCCCCAATGCTGCTGAAAAAACCTGAGGAGCCCCAATAAATTTCCCCCCCGATGCTTTGCCCTTTCGCATTCCACTTAAAACCCTCCACTTTTCCCCCCCCCTCAGTTTTTTTCCCCACCCAGTGTTTCCCTTTTCACGGGTTAGGGCAATGACATACCACACTCCCACACACCTGTTCAAAAAACCCCAAAAATCATCAAACCCCTTCTCGTTGCCAGTACTTTTCATTCCCCCTTTCTGAAAATTTCCCCCCCATTCCTTCCAAAGCTTTTTATGACCGGGCCCCCCCCTTTGAACCCCCTATCGACTCATAAAACCCCCCAAACCATGGAATAGCCTTTGCCTGCTTCTTTTTTTTTGCCTTCGAAATCCCAAACAATGAAGGCAAATCGCCCCATAACCCCCTCTTCCACCCCCCCCTTTGTCCCCACACTGTTTGGGAACCCCCTCATCCGGGACCTACACGGGCCCCCCTTTTTAATTTTGCCAAAATTTAACATTTTTTGGGGATAAGTCCCCGGCCCCGCCCCCCCTCGAAATAAAAACCCTTTGAAACCTACCCCAAATATTTGGCCCCCCAAATTTTTTAAAAAATTTGATACTTTCCCCTTATTTAAATTTAATTTTGCTTAATCCTTTTCTTTAGCCACCCACCCCAAAAAACCAACTTCCCCACACCCTTACCCCATTTACCTTTGAAATAACCCCTCCCACAGCGTTTGCAAATCCCTCTACCCCCATCCTCATCGCCTAACACACTTGTATTTAATTTCCCAATTTATCCCAAATATCCCTTTCTAGTGACTCCCCCCCCACCCAGCTACTACCCCAGTTGATCCGAAAAAAGCTATTATATTTTACGGAAAATAAAAAAACCCAAAGGCCCCTTGAAAAATTTTAAAAGCCTACCAAACCTACCCAAAGAAACCCCCCTTTTAAAAAAGTGTGCTCTACCCCCCCACGCCCCCCCCTCCAACAAAATCCCAAAACTAAATACCCCTCAAGAGATCTCGAAAGGGCCCGCTGACACTTTGCCCCCCCCTTTTGGGTTTCAGGGCCCAAGCCCCCCCTAAAAAACGCAGTTCCAGTCCCCCCCCAACGTTGGCCCAACGGGTCCCCCAAACGTAAGAAAACTATTTTCTTCAAAATAAAAAACCCCCTTTTAAACGCCCCAAAATCATTTTCTGCTGGTGCAAAAACACTTAAAAAGGATACCCCTCTGCCCCACCACCCCCCGCCCCACGTGAAATTACTCCCCCCCCCCCCCTCATTTCTTAGCAAACAAACGGGGTCGCCCCCCTGATCAATACACCCACCCCACCTTTCAGAGTGCAGATGCAGAATTTATGCCTAAACCCCACCACCTCGAGCTCTTTTTCCCTTTCCCTTGAAAATTTTGTTTTTGCAGGAAAAAACTACACCACCCTTATTTACCAAAAAATTCGAAACCAAATTTCCCCCTTTTACCCCTATTTTCAAAGGTCCTTTACCGTTCACAGCTTTTCCCTAAGGTCCCCTTTATAGTTTCCAACCCTTCCTCCTCTCTTCAATTTTTTCCCAAATCCCCCTTCCCAAACCGCCCCAAGGGTTTACAAACCCTTTAAACCCCCCCCCCCTTTTTGCAATGCCTCTTTTCTTGACTACCTCGACAATTTCCTTTCCTTCCCCCCTTCTGCACCGGCCCCCAGGACTCACTAGCTACGCCGCCGCTCTATTCCCCCCCGTGATGCCCCCCATTTCCCTGTTACCTTTTTAGGTTCCCCTCCGATGTACCCTCAACCTCCCCCACGCTTCGTTCCACAGCAACCCCGGGAAAAATCTCAAAGCTTTTCTAGTTGGCCCCTCAACCCTGCCCATGGTTTTTATCATTACATTCCTCTACAGGCAATCCGTGCCCCCCCCAGCTCAGGACCCAAAATTCTTTCAGGGGGGCCGCCCAAAGCCTCCAAAAACCCCCTGAAGCCCCTTTTCCCCGAGAGCCCCGCAAACCTCCTTCTGCACTTGCAAATTCGTACTTTTCCCTTGCCTATAACAGTCCCTTTTTTGTAACGTTACCTCACACACGTCGTCCCCCTCTTTGGAAACCTCCCCCTCGCACCCACAAGCGCCCCCAAAACCTTGCTTTTTCGTGGGGCCCCAACAAAAACTAAAACCCCACTGGTAACTGGGGGTTCACCAGTTTTTTTCAGGCCCCTCCCCAGCTTCACCACGTGCCGCCATATGGTCGTATGGCCCCCCCAAATCTTTCATTTACATCACTGGGCCCGCGTTTTAACCAAAAACTTGCTCCTGAAGCCCCCAACATGAGTTTAAAATGTTTTGGGAAAGTTTTCAGAGTCATCTTCAGGGAAAAGGGGGTTTCCCCCCGGGGGGCGGCCCCATGTAAGCACCCGGGCCCCCACTGCCCTGTTGTGGCCCGATGTATGGTTTCCCCTTTGGGCCCCAAAAAACCTCCTGATGTCACCTAAACTGCCCCAAATGGGACATTTCAAAAACTTAAAACCCCCGTAAAGTGGCGGTACGTCGATCAAAAAGCACCCACAGCTGGAGTAGCGTTTAAAAATAAAGTTTTTGGAATTCGCCCCCAAGACCGTTTCACCAGCCGTGGAATTAAATTTTGGGCGAAAATTTTTAAGCCCCATTCAGGGCAACACCCTTTCACCTCTTTGTCCGGGGGCCCTAGGTCCCCCCTAATGATTGTTTTGGGGAATTTCCTGCACTGAAGAGGGTGAAATCGCCCCCTGAACAACTCAAATACCGATGGTATTTATGGACCTACCCACCTCAGCGCCTTTTTGGTACAAAAATACTCGGCCCGGGAAAAAAAACAAGGGGGGGCAGAGCACAACCGCAGTCAACCGGGGGTATGGCAGGGGAATTGATGTAGTAGGTAGAGACTGCGAGTAGCCTTGTCTAGTTAACATGGACCAAAGGTTTCCCTTTCCCCTTCCCCACGTAAAGGATTAAAAAATTATCTCAGTTTAAAAATTATTTTTTAAAATTCGTTTAAAAACCTACTTTGACTCCCGATTTGTAAGAACTCTTACTTAAAAAGAAAACTTTTTGGGCAGATACACATTTTGATGCTTTGCATATATTTGAAATAATTTTTTCTAAAACAGTTGGGGGTCCAGGTATTACAAGGGTTTTTGGTGCCTTTGTTCGCACGGAATGGGAAAGACTTTTGTGGGGGGCCAAAATGCACAAACCCTTTTTTTGTTTTCTCTTTCTAACTTTTTGCCTTCTTCTAAATGTCCCTTTCGGGTTTAAAAAAGGTAATTTAACCTTTTTTCTGGTTTTCAGATTTCTGTCCCAGCCACACAGATTTAAAATTTTTTATTTTCCTGGGGAAATGGTTTTGAGATGTTTCAGTAGCAGGGTTATTTAGAAATTGGCAAATCATCAACTGATTTTTGGTTTCCAAAATTCTAGGACACTTTTTAGTTAAACCCTTTTTTCTCTTTTTTAAATATGTTTCAAGGGTTTTTGAGAAATCTCATAATTGTCTGCTAATGCGCAGTCCCAGAATTCTGAGGCAAAAATCAATCAGATATTCTTTTTATGTCAGCAACTAAAGTTGCTAAAATCTTCATGAAGAAACAACTGAACCAACTCTCATAAATTAAATTTCACCCTTTTCAGCTTTTGGGACCCCCTCTCAAAAGCAAATCTTTTTTTCCCCAGCAACTCAACACAAGTTTGATCTTGTAATGAAGGTTTAGAGAACTGCATGTTGATAAATTAAACATGTGCAAATCTTGGGGATCTTTAAATTTAGGAAACTTTTTGCCACACATTTGGGTTCATCAGTCCCAAAACAAAGGAGAATTTTTGAAGAACGGAGGGAATGAGGTAATCAGTCCCTCAAACCCTTTATTGAAGGGTCATCCCCTCAATCTTGAAAAAGGGAAAATGGCATACGGCATAGAAGGGGCTTAAAAAACCCTTTTTTTGGAGATTGCAAACAGCAAAGGGGGTGGGCAATTTGTTCAAGGGGGAAGTATCGTGCCCCAAAAATTAGGCCAAACGAAGAATTCCCAAGTAATTAAAATCCCAAGAAGTTGCAGTGTTGACAGGTTTGTAGAAGAATGGTTTAGGAAAAACCCCTTTGATAAATTAGGGCCAAAGGCAACCCCTTGGGGAAAATTTAAATTTAGGAAAAATTTTTTGGGCCCCACAGTGGCTTCATTTAGTCCATACAAAGGAGAATCTTGGGCACGACCCACCTTTTCCCCATTGGGAAAAAATTGACACCGCCTATGACTGCCCGCCCTCTCCTTTCCAACGGTCTTTTAACTCCTTCTACGACTTTTGCGTTTTTATTTTCAAGGGTTGGGTGGACTGACCACATCGACTTTAAGGTTTAGGGGCTGATTAACCCCATTCTCCCCCTTTTTCTTCAAGAATTTTCCCTTTTTAAAGGCCCGAAGAAGCCACTGTGTGGCGAAACGTTTCCTCAATTTTTAAAATTAAACCCCAAGAATTTTTCACAGGGGTCTAAATTTTTCAAAAATGTCGGTTCTTTTTAACCATTTTATCTAAAACCCCGTCAGACACTGCAACTTCTTGGGATCTTAATCTTTGGGAAATTTTTCGCTTGCCTTTAAATTCCCTTTGGGGACGACCTACTTCCCAAAATTTTAACAAATGTGGGCACGCCTATGAAATGCGGCAAACCCCTTCCTACAAAAGGTTTTTTTAAGCTCCTTTTATGACGTATGCCATATTTTTTTCAGATTGATTTTACTGACCACATCAACTCAAGGTTGAGGGACTGTTTTCCTCATTCTCCTCCTGTTCTTTAAAGGGTTCTCCTTTTTATGGACCCGATGAAGCCCCTGTTTGGCGAAACGTTTCCCCCCAATAAAGATACCCCAAAAGTTCAAATGTGTCTAATTTATCAATATGTCGGGTTTTCTGAACCCTTTTTCTACCAAAAAAAAAACCCTTTTTTTCAGACCCCTGAACTTTTTTGGGATCTTAAACTGGGAAATTTTCGCTTTGCCTTAAATTTTGGGGGCCCAAACCCACTTCCACATTTAACCCAAAGTTTACACCCCCTATGACTGCTGCACCTTCCCACCCAAAGGTTATAAACTCCTTCTACGCATGTATCCCATATTCCTTTTTTAAGAAAATTTATGGACCCGACCACAACGACTCAAGGTTGAGGGACTGGGCTTTCCTCATTTCCTTTTCCCGTTCCCTTTAAAATTCTCCTTTTTTATGACTGATGGGAAACCACTGTGGGGCAAAAAAAAATTTCCTCAAAAAAAAGATACCCAAAAAGTTTTTCCCCATGTGTCTAAAATATCATGTTTGATCTTGTTTAATGTTGTAACGAAAAAAGCTTTTTGATAACCCTTTCCCGGTTTAAAAAATTTTTGCTTATCACAGGTAAAAAGTTATATGTCCCCTAAATAGTTTCCTTTACAGGGGTATTTAAATAATAACCTTGGCAAATGGGAAAGCAGCAGTACAAGTTTGAGCTCTTCCTGCAAAGCTGTGTGCAACAAAATAGCCCAATGTTACTTTGGGCAGTTTTTTACAGCACATGCCCGGTTTCTCAAACCCCATCAAAGTAAAGGTGTAAGTTTAGTCTCAAAAAACTTTTGAAACCCCTGAGGCACTTTTTTGGGACAAATTAAATGGGTCCTGTGGGTACTAACAGGTTTATTTAACTTTGTCCCGGGTCTATTAGACTGTTGTCTTTCAAGACGAACATTTTCCTCTCGGGAAAACCTTTTTTTCGTTCAATTTTCCTCTGTGGGGCCCCTATTTTTTTACAGTTTTGCAACATAATGAGCATTCCAAACCTCTAAATTGTTCCTAAGAGATAGGACCAGTGGGTAACGGAGGAGTGGGGAAATTAACAAGTCTTTCTAGACGGTCCTTAGGTTGGGCACCTAGTCCAGCCATCCACAGAGATTGAACATTAAAATGGTATAAAATACCGACAGGTTGTTAGGTAAGACACAATGCTCTCCAGACTGAGGGACTGACCACCTCAAAACTTTAAGGGTGATGGACTGATTACATCGTCTTCAAGTATCTTCTGCTTCTATCAACTTTTCTGTACTCGACTGAAGAAGCCTACTGTGTAGGCGAAACGTTTCAAAATAAAGATACCTAACTGTTGCATATGTGTCTTACCTAACATCCACAGAGAATCTAGATCTGGTTTAGGATAAGTAGATACGGGTGTAGCATACATGGTACTAGTATGAGGCTGAGTCATAATACCAGCTACACTCTGTACTATTGTGTTAGTCAGGCGGGAAGGTGTGACTGTGAACAGAGCTACACTAGGCTCAGACACTTCTGCCTAGTTGCTCTCTCTTCTACTTCATCAGAGTCATGCTTCCTGTGACACTATGCTCTCTGTATCTGAATCATAATCAGACATCTCTGCATGAGCAGAAAACAATTCTTTAATTAAAGCTCTGACAGTTTCTGTGGTGTAATTCCTTTTATATGTCACACTGAGATATTTGGCTACTAGCCAACACATCTTAAGTTTTAAAGTTGTCAATTTCAAGAAAGTCAGAGTATCAATTGACTGTTTCACTTTGACATACATCATGAAAATAAGTACATTATGAGAGAATGATCCATCTCCTTGGATCAAGAGACTCAGTCAGGTACATACATCCACCTTGGAGATAGGTCATCCTGTAATATTTAACTGTTGTCTGAGAATGTGATCATCACTTAATATTACAGTGCGAAAGTCTCCGTTTATAGCTAAAATAGAGATTTTCAGCATTAATATATTATCTGTCAATATATAAAATATACCATTCTATATGATTTTTACTATTATTATTATTATTGATACTGATGATTTTTAGTTATTATTGTTAGGTAGGATTTTTCACATGCATATAGAACAAACAAAATGTCAGGAAACCATCAGGTAAATTGTTCACTTGTTCGAGTCTAGCTTACTGAAGTTTGGGTCATATGATCCAACCTGATGACGGGTCAACAGACTGGCAGTGAAGCAGGCTGCTCCAAGATCTAGCCCTGACTATTGATCATATATTTGTTCTCCATTAGATTCACTCAGTTTGAATTTTCTTGAGAATAAGACTTAAGAGTTGACTCCTAGTTCATTCAGTATTGTTACAAATTATTATATTATTATTATAATAAAAAAGAAGCACTAAGCCACAAGGGCTATACAGCGCTGCAGGGTAGGGAAGGAAGTGAGGGTATTGGATGGCAGAAGGGAGGAGGGATGATAAGTAGGTTACAGAAAACAGCAGTGCAGGGGATAGTACGGGGGTAGAGGGTAGCAAGAGATTGAAGTAGAAAGGGCTGAAGGTATCAGAATTTGTAAAGTAAGTCAGTTGTTGTCAAAAAGTCAATGAGAGAGTCTGGATGAAAGGTAGGTCCATCAGCGAGAAAGGAAGGTAAAGAGAGAGCAGCAGAGCGAAGACGACGACAGAGGTAAATTCTGCGTGCTCGTTGATAAAATGGGCAGTCCAACAGAATGTGGCTGACTGATAATGGAGCTTGGCAATTCTCACAGAGAGGAGCAGGACGCCTCTCCATGAGATATCCATGAGTAAGACGAGTATGGCCAATGCGAAGACGGGAGAGAGTAGTCTCCCAACCTCGACACTGGTGATAAGAAGACGGCCAGTAACCTATACTCGGTTTAATAGATTGAAGTTTGTTGCCGAGCATAGTAGACCAACGTTGTTGCCAACGGGTGTGAAGGTGGGAAGATATTGCAGCAAAATAGTCCGTAAATGGAATACCTCTATAAGAAACTGGTAGGTCATGTACTGCTGACCGTGCAGCAGTGTCTGCCTGTTCATTGCCCTGTACGTCAACATGACCAGGGACCCAACAAAAAACAATATCTTTATGCTTGGTAAAGATGCGGCGTAGCCAAAGTTGGATACAGAGGACTAAGGGGTGAGGTGTATCAAATTTTTGTATAGCCTGTAAAGCACTAAGGGAGTCTGAGACAACCACAAATGATAACACAGGCATAGATGCAATACAGATAAGTGCTGTAAGGATGGCATACAATTCAGCAGTAAAAATTCTAGCCGAAGATAGTAAATGCCCTTGTATGACGCTGTCCAGAAACACTGCTGCGAATCCTATGCCGTCAGAAGACTTAGAGCCATCTGTGTACACAGCAATGGCATGAGAATGAGAGTGAAAGTGGTCAAGAAAAAGAGAGCGGGAAGCGACCGTAGACAGTTGGGCTTTCGAGCAAGGGAGAGAGAAAGAACTGACTCGAACAGCTGGAACTTCCCAGGGGGGTAGGGAAAAGTGAGATGCTACATGTACATAGAAAGGTGGTAATTGAAGAGAAAACAAGAGCGAATGAAGGTGAAGAAAGAAGGGATGGAGTAAACAGGGGCGGCGAACAAATAAAGAATGTCTACTAATATCAGTGACCATTCTATAAATGGAAGGATTGTGTGAGATCATGAGAGCGTACATAGTAGCGAAGGCAATGGGCATCATGGCGATCGATAAGGAGGAACGTTCGCTTTTG